>APFE030500476.1:0-26185 GCA_000404065.3 Pinus taeda | reverse complement strand
ATATATAGAAAGGAGGTATGTTCATTTGTATCATCCAAGAGTTATTCATTTATGTAATGTAAAGGAGGTTGCCCCCTCGAAGAGGCTGAATTATAAGGTGTTGATCTATCTTTTCTATCTTTTCTTGAGCTGGTTTCATAACAGACCGATGGTTCAGACTTGAGGCGCTAAGTCCTTTAGATTATACCAGGGGCCTTTCTCCTTGTGTTAAAGCTTTGTTCCTTTGGCTTCTTATTATCCTCACAACCAAGGGCTAACACATATCAATTCCCTCTTTATTAGCGTTTTTCATTTGTGCCATTGTACTAACAACAACAAACCACCAAATGTCGATCTTCGATTTCCTATCTCACTACTACTTAGCCCTTGTAATGGGATGAGATCTTGGGGGTAAGCCCAAAATCCCAATTCCATTAAAAACTCGAACCTGGGTCTGTGGGTTATGGCCCACAAGCCTAAACAAAAGCGTTTTCTACTTTGAACCTTTTAATTTATAACCAAGGATCTTCATTAAAATTTAGCATCCCTTTATCGGACTACATAATCATCGGTGGTCGCATGCACTTCTCCATCCATCGACAGTCCATTTGGTAATATCTCCTCTGTGGATAAAAAGAAGGCATGTGTTAGCCAGCTTGAAGCAAGTGCTCTCTTTGCCTTGATAGTGTTGTGGGTGTGCCTCTTCTTGCTTTCGATGCTCCCCAGATGTTGTTGACTGCTGCTCAAGTTCCTCCCTCTTTCTCTTATCGCTGCAGTTTACATTCCATACATTTTCCCTCTGCTGAGTGTTCCGCCTCCTAGCCACAAATCGCACTCGAATTTAGGCTGCAAACGAGGTTATGCGCTACTTCTTTCTGGTCGTATTAACTGTCATTTAAACCAAACGCCAAAGTACCTTTCGCGGTATCACTGTAAGCAATAGTTGAGATTTTATAATTCCACTTGGCCAGAACTCAAGATAAAATTTAGGACTTCTCAAAATAACAGAGCCAAAGTAGAAGAGACTCTGGCTTCCCTGCGATTAATGTCAGCGCGTACAACAATCTTATAACACATCTTATAGTAATCTTAAATCACAATTAAACGGTATTTAACTTATTTATAAAATACATAGACGTATATAATTAACACGGAACATACTTTTATATATTTACGGAATAGTTAAAAAATTAAGGCATTTCAGCCTTAAAAACGAGCTTCACACTTAGCTACATCTTGCCACTCACAAATTTCCTCACCAAACAGATATCCTTACACCCCTATCGTATTACAATTATATAAGAATTTTAGGAAGGATCAATCCTATCCTCTCTTGATTTTCTCCACAAAATCTTCATCAATGCACGCTTTAAATCTGCTTTAAATCTGCTTTATCCACTTTAAATCTATTTTTCTGCTTTAAATCAGCTTTAACTCTATTTTTTATTCCATGGCTTGCGTTCGCTTGCTTTGGTGCTGGTTGCTCCCGCATCAGACTCCTGAGGCACAAAAATTTATGACCTCCTGGTCATATGCTTCTCCTGGTCTTCGTAATATCTTTAACTTGTGAGCTGCACTCTACCTCTGCAACAGCAAGTCCTCCTTGCTGCCTCTTACCTCACCAAGCTCTCCTCTAGCCTTGGTCTTTTCGTAAACTCTCTAGGCTATTGCAATCTTCTCACCTTCCTCTGCTGCTACCTACACAAAATATAAAGACCATACCTATTCATACTTTATTAAGAACTGTACCTCCTTCCGCAGAATCTTTTACTGCTCTGATACCAAACTGATGGGATGAGATCTTGGGGGTAAGCCCAAAATCCCAATTCCATTAAAAACTCAAACCTAGGCCTGTGGGTTATGGCCCACAAGCCTAAATGGAAGCGTTTTCTGCTTTGAACCTTTTAATTTATAACCGAGGATCTTCATTAAAATTTAGCATCCCTTTATCGGACTACATAATCATCGGCAGTCGCATGCACTTCTCCATCCATCAACAGTCCATTTGGTAATATCTCCTCTGTGGATAAAAAGAAGGCATGTGTCAGCTAGCTTGAAGCAAGTGCTCTCTTTGCCTTGATAGCGTTGTGGGTGTGCCTCTTCTTGCTTCCGTTGCTCCCCAGATGTTGCCGACTGCTGCTCGAGTTCCTCCCTCTTTCTCTTATAGCTGCAATTTACATTCCAAACATTTTCCCTCTACTGAGTGTTCCTCCTCCTAGCCACAAATCGCGCTTGAATTTAGGCTGCAAACGAGGTTATGCGCTACTTCTTTTTGGTCGTATTAACTGTCATTTAAACCAAACGCCAAAGTACCTTTCGCAGTATCACTGTAAGCAATAGTTGAGATTTTATAATTCCACTTGGCCAGAACTCAAGATAAAATTTAGAACTTCTCAAAATAACAGAGCCGAAGTATAAGAGACTCTGGCTCCCCTGCGATTAATGTCAGCGCGTACAACAATCTTATAACACATCTTACAGTAATCTTAAATCACAATTAAACGATATTTAACTTATTTATAAAATACATAAACGTATATAATTAACACAGAACATACTTTTATATATTTACGGAACAGTTACAAAATTAAGACATTTCAGCCTTAAAAATGAGCTTCACACTCAGCTACATCTTGCCACTCACAAATTTCCTCACCAAACAGATATCCTTACACCCTTATCGTATTACAATTATATAAGAATTTTAGGAAGGATCAATCCTATCCTCTCTTGATTTTCTCCACAAAAGCTTCATGCATGCACGCTTTAAATCTTCTTTATCCGCTTTAAATCTATTTTTCTGCTTTAAATCGACTTTAACTCTATTTTTTCTTCCATGGCTTGCGTTCGCTTGCTTTGGTGTTGGTTGCTCCCGCATCACCTTGCCACACATTTCTCACCACAGGACCAAAGGATGTGACCTAAGGCTTAGCCTTAAGGTGCTAAGGCCTATAGACTCCTGTCAAGGAGCCTTTTTCCCTTTATAAAGTGTCACACCCTTGGTTTCATGTATTTTCTCTAGACCACGCTCTTCCCACATTGAAGCCCCTTATCGGTGATTTCCACTTTATGACAATGTGTTGTCCATCACAAATCACTAATCGTTGATTGTCGATAGGCCCCTCTGTTCAGCCCTAGCCCTTGGTTCATTAACACTAAGTGATTGCGTGCTAGCCTTCGTGTTGGAGCCCTCTAATTGACGATTTCCAAATGTGGGCAATGTGCTAACCATCAGAAACCTCTGATCACCGATTGCCGAAGTGACATCATATCATGCCACATGACATCTTCTTAACAATGGAACATGTCACTATATATGGCCCATTAGGCCATTCAAAACACCGAAACATATTTCCACGTGTCCATCCATACTGTCATGTCATGCTGACATCACCATCCATGTGTCCCTTATTAGAACTAATCAAATCTTTCCATGTGTCCTCATCAGAGCTCCTTTGATGCTGCCATTTGTCCTTATCAAAGACAACCATAATCTGCAATGTGTCCTTATCAGACCCAATCAGATGCCTCCACGTGTACTCCTGGAGGAGAGAGAAAGAGGCCCTCCAACCTTTGTTTTGCAATGAATTCCTTTGTATTTGATTTTTATCTCTCCCGACGATTTAACACTAAATGCTCAAATCTCGACGATTTAACTCAATTGACGTTCGTTGATTAGTGAATTCCAATAGATGTCACATATGAAACTGTCGATCGCTAATCTCTGATGCACCACTGTGTGTCGACAACTAGGACCTCTGCTATGTGATATTGAAAATTTCATATTGCACATTGTTGTCGCGCTACACCACTGATCCTCCAATCGCCGATTGCGATTCATCAGGGCCTCTGATATGCGATATCTCTAATTGCTAATCGGAAAATTTCATTCATTGTGCGTTGTACCTTGGAACTTCCAAGCACTAATATGCGATCCCTCTGATGCTTTGATCTTTTATTTGCAGGACTTCTGATATTTGGGACTTTCGATCTTTGATTTCGCTGCCATTCAATTTCTGATTACATATATGGCTTGTCCTCTGATATGCAGGACTTCTAATATGTGAGATTTGTCTGTGCTTAAGGATTTAACATCCTAAACTTCAACAGGTCATGCATTTTGATCCACAAGTCCATTTATGGACTTCTACATATCATTGGAAATCTCTTCCAGAGAAATTTCCAATGGAAGGGTCTAATTAGTCATTGAGCCCATCTGATACCTCAAATGATAGCTCCAAACTAACTATCATACTTTCTACTCCTTGACTCTTCGGACATCAAAAATCACACCCACCAAGGTGATCCTTTGCATGAGGCTTGCAATAACCATGGAATTCCATCCTATTCCACCACTGTAATCATCATTTGATGGCTTCTCCAATAAGCCTACAACTGTGATGATTCTCTTCATGAAACCTACAACTACCAAGAGACTGCTCATAAGCCATCACTACTAGAATCTATTGCAACAAGAAACCAATCTTGTGTGGTTGACATCAATGCCAACACTCCTGCCAACTGCTAGGCAAGCCAACTGCCCAACAAATATCCTCAGCCTGACTGTTGACATCAATGCCAACACACCTGCAGATGCCTTCTTAAGGGAACTGACCATGCACAAAGTGCCAACTATCCAACAATCCCCCCATTAGCATTGATGGCAACACACCATCCTTTTCTCCAAGTGATGGCCAAACCTCAAGCTGCTTCCACACATCTTATGGCATGAGACACCAATAGCCTTCTTGCCATCACAACTTCTCCAAAAAATTTCTCCCCATTTGACATCAATGGCAAGGGGCTACAATCTTCCTTTCTCTCCCCATGCTCTCACTAAATGTGAGGACCAGAGTCTAGTTGTTGGGATGTGCATCCTTCCTTGCAGACCTCTCTACTAGGACTGTCGCTATTGTTGCTCCATAAAATAGGAAAATGTGACATTCTCCCCCTGAACATACATTGCCTCTGATTTATCCTTCTCATTTTGGACACCTTATGGCTGCTAGCTGAGCACTATGTCCATCAATGCATCATTTGTATAAAAAATATTGATACCCATTATACTGCTCATGGTATTTCTACTGCTGCAAATATCAATTTATAATGATGCATTTTGGCTCACCCTTCTTCACTGCTACTTCTGCTTCCAACTGCTCTCATTCTTGAGCATATCCACTTCTCCCCTTGAGATCATTCTCATATATAGGGACTGATCCACAACTTATCCCAGTTGCATCAACAAAAATGATACAAATGGAACATTGTACCAGACAAAATATGCTATTTCTTTTCTCAAACTGAAATTTCTATTTGCAGACATGGTTACTCAACATGAGCCCATCACAACCAATTGACATAGCTACACCAATTGAGGGTTAAGGGACATGAAAAATCTTATACCAATTGTTTTTTATGAACACAAGACTGCTATACATTATCAGCTTACAACTTAAATGAAATAAGAGTGTTTCATCAAAGATGAAAACCTTTCTCTTTGCTCAACAATCTTCCTTTATGAGGCTGCCCATTGTTGCCTGCTACTTCTTATCAAAGCTTCACCCCTAAGCCAATGCTCCCTGATCTCCTGCAAGGGTTTATTCCCTTTGCATGGGGATTGATCTTGTGGATCTGACATGAATGTGAGCTTCCTATCATTCCACACTTCCATTGCAACCCATCTTCTTCCCACAACAAAAGATATTGTTGTGTATTCCTTGTGCTGGTTACATTCCACCTTCATCAATCGGATGCACCATTATGTTCATCTTCTTGGCTTCCTGCATCTGACTTACTCGGCCTCCATTGAGGCCCTTCTCTTCCTTTATTGAAGAGAAACAAAAGATCTACTACCCCTAAGAAGATCCTCCTCCTCCTTCCTCCATACCTTTAAAGGTCGAGTTTTCATAGAAGAATTCCCATCTTGCTTCTTATTTGCCCATGTTTGGGTCTTCTCTTAGCTGCACTTGGGTAGAGGAAATTTTTCTTTCAACTCCTCTTTCTTCACCCAAATCCACTTGGAGCCTCTCTTCCTTTCAGAAGGCTTTTCTACAAGAGTAGGAGGATTACTCTTTTGACTTCTTCCTCCTCTATGCACCTTTCTTTGTTGACACAAAGCATTGAATACATATGAGTATGTTTCTACTCTATTCTTTCTCCTTTTCTTCAAATTCTGAGCTTTTACATTCACATTCATATGCTGAGAAGAATTGCGTCCCCTCTCATTTTTACAGTCAACTCTCTTGATCCCAAGGTTGCGATAATCATAACATCTGATTTGGCTTAAGACTGGGGTAGATGAGATACCATTTTGAGATCCCTTTTGTCAAAACTCCTCTCTAGGCCAACATGCATTCTTCCATCCTTTCTATGCATCCTTGGGTTGCAGCTACCCAACACATTTTGTTTCCTTGCGTTCCATCTACAATCTATGGTTTTATATCCATAATTATTGCAAGAAAAAGAAAAACATTAAAAAATCCTTTGTTGACAGAAGTTACCTTTTCTCTGAAGGTTCTATTGTTGAGGAGGAGGGGTCCTATACTGACTCCTCATGTGCCTTCTATGACAATTTGCATTACTATATTGTACTCTTCCTTATAGCTGCCTTGCCCTCTTCTACTACACTTGCTACTGCTGCTGCTTGGTATTTTGCTGCACTTGCTATTACTCTTCTTGGGCTTCTGTTGCTGCTGCTTCTTCTTCTTCTTCTATTGTTGTTGATGCTTTCCTTGTTGTTTCTTCTATCCAACAACCTTTGTTTCTTTTTTGTTGGAACCTTCAAGCTTTTGATATTGGGACAACTCTTTATTTGACTTCTCTAAGTCATGTCTCAATGAGACTACCTCATTTTTTAGTCTCCCACAACAAGATTCATTTTCACTCAACTGATGGGTTAACATCCCAATCAGTTTTCTAACCTCTTCTTGTTGAGAATTTAGTTCAACTAATTATTTTCTCAACTTTCCATTCTCGATCTCATAAACTTTCAGTTTTTCCTCTTGCTCGAGAATTTCATCTGATAGGTGCTTGACCTCCTCTAGCGCCGAGGACAACCTATTTCTAGGAAATATCCTTTCATCTAGATCCTTTTATTCACCATAAGAGGTGATAGCTTTTGAATAACATGGTCTCTCTTCTAAGAATTCTTCCTCATTAGCATAAATGTGATGAGCAACAACAATACCATGTTCTGGTTCATTTCTAGAGCAGCAATGTTCCTTAGCCTCTACTTGACCCTCATGGCTAGCTCCACCATAAAGACATTGTAGTCTATTTAGAACTTCCTTTTCTAACTCACAATTCCTTACTTCATCAACATCTGACTTAGATAACCCTATCAGGATGACCTCCTTGGCTTTCTCATTGTTTTCTCCATTCAAAATAGAGAGCCATATATCGCCATCCAGGGACATCAAGTAGGCTTCCATTCTAACCTTCCATATTTCATACCATAGCTCATGGCATGATCTATCTAAGAATGAAACTTCTTCTACTCCTAGCCAAACTCCACTAGCCATTGTTTCCCTTTTATCTACCTTTTAGCGATTAAGATATTTCTGAAGGAACATGGCTCTGATACCAATTGTTGGGAAAGAATGATAATACTGGGGGGGGGGGTGAATCAGTACTAAGGCTAATTTTTACTTCTTTATGTGAGTTTACTTTTCTTATTTAAACTTGGAATCCAACCATATAACCAACAACAATATATAATACGGTAACATCATAAAATCAACACACAAGCAAACAAACCATACACATCATATACATAGACACAATGTTTTTCATGTGGAAACCCTTTCAAGAAAAAAGCACAAAACTTGTTATTGTTGTTGATGTAAATTAAGAGCACCCACCCTATTACATCAATCTATTTTTGTAAGCACCCACCCATAGGAAGAACCAAGTCCCTTTGGTTGTTTGCTAGCATTGACTAGCAGGAAGCACTCACTCCCTCTGTTTGTAGACACCTATCCATCTTACTAGAAGCACTGACCTCATGAATTTGTTGCAAGAACCAACTTGCAAGTCCTTGGATTTATGAAAGAAACAAATTGCAGGAGGCACCGACCCTAAGCCTTCTCAAGATCCACTAGAGATGGAAGCACCAAATTCTTGTATGCACCCACCCACCCACATTCAAATAGGAACTGAATGTTCTATGTAGTTTGGCAGCAACTCTTTCTGATAACATATTTTGATCTCATCTCACTTTGTTGCACTTTACAACTCTTTGCAACACTCTTCAGTAGCCCACTGATCTGCTCAACATTAGTAGTCACTCAACTCTCATCCTTTATGCTTTCACAACACACAGTCTACTCTCAACCTTGCTTCACACAACACAAGCTTAGTTCTTGGAATTTGCTCACAACGACTCACATGCACCTTCAACCTTTCTTCTTTCACAACACACTGTCTGCTCTCAACCTTGGTTCACACACCACATGATCAGTTCTTGAACTTTTCTCATAGCATCTCACAAGCACCTTCGACCTTCCACACAATGCACATGCACTTCAGCCTTACACAAATCACATGCAACTATCAGTCTTTACACACAGAGCACACACGGAACTTTGGCCTCACACAAAGAGTACAAGCACTTCAACCTTTAACAAAGAGAAAACAAGAAAATTTGGCCTAACACACAGAGAGTGCTACTCTCAAGGTCACTTCTTTTCTAATGAGGGAATTTCATCCTTTACACACATAACTCTTATGCACTTTAGCCTCACACATATAGTGCTACTCTCGGGGTCTCTTTTCTTCTGCTAAGGAACTTTTGGCCTTTACACACAAAACTGGCTCCCACTTAGCCTCTCACAGCAGTGCACTTAATCAAATCTATTCCCATTTGGATCTATGGAAACAATGCTACATTCCCCCACATGCTCAGTCGAGGTCCTGGGTTTAGTTCCTCTATTGTTCACCCAAATCGATGTTGTCACACTATCCTTGTTCAACATTGCGCACTGTACTTAGGCATGGCCCCGCATTCTACTATCTGCATTATATTTGGTCTATACCACTGCATTCACTTGAGAATGGACCTCTAATTTTCCTGGCTATTTTCTCCATACTGAGAATTAATTTTGAGTCCACCTGCTTACTAAATTTAGACACAGTTCTCTTTGTTTGTAGCTCTCCCATCATTGAGACTCTCCATACATGTTCAAGGCTTACAGAGCTTGACAACACTATATCATAGTTTTTTTGTACTTCAGGCATGCCATCTATGTACTCAGGCATGGTATTTATATAATGGGTGCATGGGATATCTTCTGCCATCAATATTAAAAATTTTCATTCAAAACCACAACTGTCGATTCATACAACCATCAATACACTTTTGTATTGTTGCTCTATTGGAGGGTTTACACTACATAGCGCTATTAGACCATTTTCCTCTATCGAAACTTCATTCAGAACCATTCATGTGAAACCAATGGATTTCGATCATTCTTGGCCCTTTTTTTGATCTATCCCCTTTATTGAATTTCTACCATAGGACCGAGGGTGGTGACCGATGGCTCAAACTTAAGGCGCTAAGTCCTTTAGACTCTATCAGGGACCTTTCTCCTTGTGTTAAAGCTTTGCATCTTTGTTTTGTTATTAGCCTCACAACCAAGTGCTAACACATATTAGAGCCCTCTTTATTCATATGTATCCTTGTGCCACCAACAACAAATCACCGTTCACCGATCTTTGATTTCCTAGCTCCTTGCTCTTAGCCCTTGCCACACATTTCTCACCATAGGACCAAAGGATGTGACCTAAGGCTTAGCCTTAATTGACTAAGGCCTATAGACTCCTATCTGGGAGCCTTTTTCCTTTTATAAAGTTTCACACCCTTGGTTTCTTGTCTTTCCTTTAGACCATGCGCTTACCACATCGAAGCCCCTTATTGGTGATTTCCACTTTGTGACAATTTGGTTTCCATTCGAAATCATCAATCACCAATTGCCGATAGGTCCCTCTGTTCATCCATAGCCCTTAGTTCCTTAACACTTCACGACCACATGCTAGCCCCCATGTCAGAGCCCTCTAATCGGTGACTTCCAAATGTAACACCCTCCTCCCACATCTACCTAAGCAACTGGTTAGCCGAGGTAAACATGCGATGAGAGGGAGCTATATATGATTCGACCTCTTAAGTCACATTAAGGAAGTGGAATCGATGGAAACACACCATGCAAACATCCAACATCATAAAAAAAACCCTCACAAGACAAATCAACCACTTAGACAGCTTGTCCCTGGGTCCCACTATTATTTTAGGTCTCTTAGTCCATAATCTCTCTCATGCTATGGGAAAGGGAGTGACCAACAACCTAAATTCACTCTCACAGGCCTGCCTGCCAGCGACTGTGGACCAAAATTTCCAGTGCTGTGCCAGTGACCCCGAGATTTAAGCCACTTTTTCAGGTTCAGAGCCTAGGTCACTGGCCATAATTGATCCATCTCTTCAAATCAATGAGATAACATGGAAATGATAGAATTAAAGAAAATACTTGTTTAAGACCTTGAATGGACCCCTACTAGCCATGACAAGCATTTTGTCAAACATCTTGCAAATGTGTAATCTACAGGTGTAATTCAAAGTTTTGAGCATAGGCGTTTCATACTTAGTTGATAATCGCTAAGAATCATTGATGACTCAATACATCAACTACCATTCCATCCATTAAGTCATAGACACATTGATCATTCAACTATAAGTAAAAACATGATGAGAGGCACACATGGTTGTTGTCTTAAAACACATACATAACCAACATAATAGCAACAGATAATACTCATGAAAGTACAACCATATGGACCACATATAATTCATCAAAATACTAATTTAAATACAAGGAGAAATAACCTTTCATTAATGATGAAAAATCCAAACCCGGGATGGGACTTCCACATTCCACCTGACTATAGAATGGCTGATCCAAATCTCTCTTCAACCATTCATCCCCATGCCATATTCCAAGCATGAATGTGGGATCTCATAAAACACATAATTCAAAACTCATCTAGGGCTTCGAGAGGCCATCCACCTCAACCTAGCAAACAATGTTTCCACGTCACAGTCGGGCATCACCAAACCATCATCAGACTAGTCTCTATCCCAGCCATCCAGGGCTCTAGATCATTTGTCCAATCAAGGCTCCAGGATTAGTAACTCAACCCACAACTTTTACTAGGCTCCAGAACATTTTTCCAACCAAACCTCCAGGAGTAGTAACTCAACCCACTAAAGGCTCCAGAGCATTTTTGCAACCAAGGCTCCATGACTAGTAACTCAACCCAAGCTGATACAGGTCTCTAGAGCATTTGTCCTACCAATGCTCTAGGACTAGTAACTCAACCAAGCTGATACAAAGATCCAGAGCATTTGTCAAACCAAGACTCCAGGACTAGTAACTCAACCCAAGCTAAGGAACATGAGGACCAACCAAAACAAAATGATGTGAGTAACCCACAATCACCATGGCTATCCAGGAAACAGAAAGGCTAGGTAATTCACTGCCGATCTAGGCAATCCTCCATGCCAATGACAGATCACAACCAAAAATCCACATGAATATGCCATGCATGCCAAAACTAGTGAAAAAATCATACATGCAATTCAGTACTTGCAAGAAAATATGATGTAGTTGCTGATGGCGATGCCTTCTTGTGATTTCTTGCTTTTCCTTTGCCATATTTCTCCAATAATCAAAGTATGCCACATCCTCCAAGAGTGCTCCAAGAAAAATCTAAGTATGAGAGAGAGAGAGAGAGAGAGAGAGAGAGAGAGAGAGAGAGAATAATGAGAGAGAGCTCCAACACTGAACTGACAAAAGGTTACCAACTGATCCTCATAAGACTTTTTATGAATGAGGCCTCTATTTGATTCATTTTCCAATATTTTCCTTCATTTTACTCCTCACATGCAACCTGTGACCTTTCACCTCCTTTTTCTCCTAATTTCCATTATTTTTCATAAATATTTTTTCCAAAAATTCCATTTTTCCTTTCCAAAGCCTTAGCCATTGCCTTTGCTAATTTCCTTAGACATTAAACAATCATAAGTGATCCCCATCACTATGATTTTGCCCAACATTCAACTCAGAATAAGTGTCCCATCATCCGTAGTTATTTTGCCTTTTATCAATTTTTATTACATGGAATTTTCACGAGAGCTGTTACAAAACCCTCCTCCTTGGGGGACACCATCCTCGGTATTCAATCACACATATACCTCAACAACCTGCTGAAATAAGACATATTGCTCATGGATCTTTATAACAAAGCTTGATGTAGTTTTTACAATGTAAGACCTACTCAATATAAAACATCATGACACCAGGACAACATACCACATAGTGGAGCTTTATAACACAACTCGTTACTATATTTATAATGAAGGTCCTGCTCAAGACGAAATATCATGACAACATGAAAACATATTGCATAGTGGAGCTTTATAACAAAAATCATTGTGGTATTTACAATGATCATACTACTTAGTTCCAATCCACATGACATCATAACATCATGATAACATAACCACATAATAACATAGTAACATGACAACATAATCATAATAACATGGCATCCATACCGAATAGTGGAGATTTATAACACAGCTCGTTATGATATTTACATCCAGTCACACATGTACATATAGTAGCATCATAAAAATATATGTATACTAGAAAATGTGCCAAATCATATACCAAAACATATATCAAAGGATATATACTAAACACCATGTCTAAGCATATATCGAAACAACATATAGCATATACCAAACCATCGTAAAGAAGATATCAATCACCATAAAGAATATATACAACCACCATAAAGAAAATACCAAACCATCATAAGCAAATACTAAACCAACATAAGATAATACTAAACCACCATAAGGCGTATACCACACTACCATATCAAGCTTCTTTGCCTCACTGGAAAACAAGGAAGGATACTTAGCTCCCATCTGATCCACCATCTCCCATGTAGCTTCATCGGTCCCAAAGTGCTTCTATTTCACTTTAACTTACTCTATTGCTTGGTTCCAAAGCATGAGAAACTTTTTCTGCAATATACATTGAGGCTTCAACTGGAATTATCCATCTGGTTCCACTTGCGATACATACCAGTCAATTTCATGATCAACATATTTAACATACTTCTTAAGGAATAATACATGGAAAACATCATGGAATTTCACTGTCATAGGCAAGTCAAGTCGATAGGCTACTGGTCCAATCCTCTTAATAATGCTGAAGGGTCCACAAAATCGTGGTACCAACTTAGCACATGATTCAATCCACAAGGAGCTCTTCTTTAGTTTGATACGCAAGTACACCTGTTCCCCAACCTCGAACTCGTTGAAAAACCTGTTCCTATTTGCATAACTCTTCTTCCTATCCCATGTTTCCTTTAGATTTTTATTGATCACCTGTATTTCCTATTCCATGTCCACCAACATATCTGTTCCAATCAATATCCTGCTATTCGGATCACTCCGACTCATAGGAGTGTTACAACTCTGCCCATACAATGCCCCAAAAGGACTCATCCTTAATGACTCCTAATAACTGTTGTTGTATTCAAACTCTACCAAAGGGAGATACTCTTCCCACTTCCACTGTTGATGCATAACGTACATCCTCAACATATCCTCTAATATCTTGTTAACCCTCTCTGTCTATCCATCCATCTGTAGATGATAATTTGTGCTGAAGGCCAACTCAGTGCCCAAACCTGCAAATAATTCCTTCCAAAATTTGGAAGTGAACTTTGCATCCCTGTCTGACACAATATTCTTTGGGACGACATGTAGTCTAACCACATCTCTGATGAACACCCGTGCCACATCACTAGCTGAGAACGTAGACTTCACTGAAATGAAGTGTGCAACCTTTATTAACCTGTTCACAATGACCATGATGGAATCATGTTGCTTCATTTTCGTTGGAAACCTTATGATGAAGTCCATGGAAATGACCTCCCATTTCCATTCTGGAATCGCAATTCGCTGTAGCAATGCAACTGGATGCTTACACTCTACTTTCACTCACTAATAGTCAAAACACCTCGCCATAAACTACGCTACATGCCTCTTCAAATTTGGCCAATATTAATACCTCTTCACCGCTATCTGTGTCTTTTGATAATATGGGTGACCTGAATATGGTTTCACATGAAACTCCCTCAAGATCACCTTCTTGAGCTCATGTTTGGAATGGGTTCCCCCAAGGACAATTTTGGGGCTAAAAGCCCCTGTTTTGGGCAAATTTTGTAATAAAGTTGCAAAGTCTCCACATTTTGTGGTCGCGGAGTGCGAAGGTGTCAAGAGTCATAAAGGGTTGTCTGCCCTTATTTTGTAAAGTGTAAATTCGGATGTAAAGATCCATCCATGGCCCGTGGACCATGGGATTGTATAAAAAGGAGCTAAGTAAGTAAGTTCTAAGTAGTATTTAGTGGATAGCGAAGGATGAAGTGAGGATTCTTGGTATAGAAGTTTAAGTATTTCGGGTCTTAGCGTAGGTAGAGGCTCTACAGCTAAGTGCGTAGAGGCCTAGGGTGGAAGTCCGCAGCTGAGTGTGTGGACCCCTACAACTGTGCACTGGGTGGATAAAGTCTGTATTAATCCAAAGATATCAATAAAGAGAAGTATTCTGCAAATTCTGTGTAGTTATTTCTTATTAATGCATATGGTTATATTGTGTTTTGGGTTTAATTTATAATGTTCATGTGATGCGCGAATGTGACTGTATGGTTTAATTGAACGCAAGCAATAATATCAGTTTACGTGGTGCTAACTATGGCTGATTAGTACGATAAGTAAAACACTTAAGATAACTTGGGAACCTATACAATACGCTGTAATAGCAGCGCGAAAGTACTTGGATTGTGGGTTAAGGCTGCGCGAAGGTCAATTGTACACCTTCGCGGAGGCACTGAAGGGTAGAATAAAGGGTAGATTTACAGAGCCCTAAGGCTTAGCGACCTATGCAGAAGTAGGAACAAAGGGTATAAACTGACATCACGACCAAATTAGGGTGCGGAAACTTGGTTCCAGCATCCCCCCATATTGCTTCGGGTGAGACTTCGGTTCGCACTCCGCAGGCTGATGTCGAAAGGGCCAGTAGTGTAGGGATTTGTTTGGCTAACTAACGCTGAACCTGGGTCAGGCCCCACAAAGCCAACAACTCACTTCTATCTCATACATATATCTTGTCTCGGAACCTGACCAATCCATCTACTGCAAGACAATAGTCCATTCCTTGTGCACCTGCACCTGCACCTGCACCTGTACCTGTACATGTACTGCCACCTGTACTTGTACCACTACATGTTACTATAGGGATTAATGCATGGGTGGTTGCGGATGGAATACCCTCAAGGATCTTCCCAGGATCCAAGGCAGACCATTCAGATTAACTGTAGCTGGCACCAAGAAGCATATACATATCTATATCAATGCATGATATTAAAAGTAGTAAAGAAGAGATTACCTTAGATCTTGATGCAATTTGTATGGAAAATCTAATGTAGCAGAGTGGAAGACCCCTTTTCTAGCTCCTAGATCAACACCAGCACATCAAAAAGATGGAGGGTAATACTACAACATATAAACTCTGACAATCAAAACAACAATACATAAAGATATGAAAATGACATGCATCTAAGCTACTCATAAAAAAATGGTACTAAATCAACATGTAAATAATCACGACATTGGCACCATCGAGTAGACAACACAACAACAAGGCTATATTATTAGATAGGAAAGAATGATTACAACCATCTGATGAGTCAAGCTTCACTTAATTCTCCAGCTCCTTTCTCTTTGTCTCTCTCTTCTTAACCTCTTGGTGATAAAGAAAATATAGCTCATACAAAGCTTCAACAATTAGTTGACAATCCTTCAACCCGTTTCACAATGGCCAACATTGAAAAATTTAGGGGCTAATATTCGTAGGTGGGATAATTTTCCATGATTTTTCCAAAAATAAATTTCACCAATTTCCATTTTTTTACAAAAATGTTTCGCCTAAGTTTTACATTTTTTAATTATTTTACTTTAAAAATCACCAACATTATATAAAGAGTATATATAAAATCATTATAAACTTGAGTAATTTTAAAAATACACCATTAAACATTTTATAGTTTTCATATTAGGGACTAGTGAGATTCGCCAACATTTTTAAACTTCAAGATAGTTTTCCATCCTTGAAATTTTCCTTGATGCCCAAACCTCTAATCTATAAATGATGAGAGGCTTATCCTTGCCAATTCTCTCACGGGTTCCCTTTGGAGAAAGTTAGGATTTTTCCTTGCTTTATTTATATTTCCCCTTCCATTAGACTCCGTTAGAAATGGCAATATCCTTAGATAGGTCAAAGGTAGATGTTTCCTACTTTTCGGGTAGACATTTGAGTAAAAAGTGGAATACTAGTCAGTCAACTTGCTCATTTTTCCTCCAAAATCTCACAAAACCTAGGTAACACTATCCCTTAGGAAACACATTGAGTTACCCTAGGGACTAATGCCCTTGGCTCATGCATAGGGAGCATTCTAACTCTTCTTGCTAGTTCTTGGGGAGTGTTACCTTGGAAAATAGGCATGTGAACTAGGTCATGTCTTCAGTCAAACTGCCTTTCTCCTTTGAGTTGATGAGGAGGTCATTTTCCTGTATAACAAATGCCCCCTAAAGTGTGAGGTCGGAGATGAAGATGATGGTCGAAATACTTTATAAATTGTTTGAAAAAAGAGAGAGAGGATTAGAGATTCGAGACTACGGGAAACTTGATACAAACCACATATGTTAAAACTCTAAAATCATGTCCTGATTCAGGCATTCCCATGCTCAATAGCTCTGTCAGAGTGATTTCTAAAAAAAGAGGTATGGAAATCATGTCCACCAATAAGTACAATGTGGAACTGTGTCATAATATGATCATCCTAATGAGCTATATCCAAAAACAATATACACAATTTGGGAGAGGAAACAACGCTGAGTGACGTAAGCCTCTACCCAAGGTCTTGGTCGTCGCTTTATCTCAACAACATATTTCTACGCATGTGAATAAAGAAGTTGATGTCGAACATGTGAGAAATCGTCTGGTTCCTAATCAATAATGAAAACTGTTAATACATGTGAGGATGGCCACCGATAATGATAATGGTCTCCAAGATGTGCAGTACAATCT
This sequence comes from Pinus taeda, assembly GCA_000404065.3. NCBI lineage: Eukaryota > Viridiplantae > Streptophyta > Pinopsida > Pinales > Pinaceae > Pinus > Pinus taeda. The sequence continues at coordinate 8,996 of APFE030500476.1, read as the reverse complement.
AACGAGTGCGAATAATGATTTTATTGTCGAACACTCTTAGAATCATTCAACTGGGAGCCAATGATGAAAATCCTTAATTAAACACAAGCTAACTTGCCACTAATGACTGCAAGTTCCAGGGTACTGATATGTTTCTGGATCTACTTCCTAGATAGAGTGTTGAAGTCGATAGGAATAGACATGTTGAAAGGTAGGCGATAATGTGGCCTACATTAGTCAACATGAAACAGGATAGTAATGATTGTTTTTGAAGATAAATTTTGAGTAATGGGTCAAACAGATGGAGGGCATGATGGAAGTATATGAGCGATGGTTGATATAGGAAGCAAAGGATAAAGTGATCCCTTGAACAATAGAAGGCACGACACAAAGATTTACCAGGCAGCTTTTAGACTCAAGCACACCAAAGAGTGTTAGGATACAGGGATGTAGGAACATTGTAGTATATAGGCTAAACTCATAGGATGGTAAGGTTCATCTAAGAGGCTGACAAAAAGGAGGTTTCGCTGAGGGAGTGCTAGGTTCAAGGGAACGACTGGTGCCAAAAAATATTTCCGAATATAGATAGAGAAACATTCTGTTGTCCAATTTTCCCCCATCTTATTAAGTTTAACGAGTCCAGATGGGTAAACTCAGTGGTATTTTCATATTTAGAGAGTTTGAAAAGATTGTAAAGAGCAACTCCAGGGGGTCCCTTTTTCATAATTGATAACCGAGTCCGACAAAGGTTTAATAGTATACCCGACACAATTCATTTTCTATAAGTTAGTATATTGCGTCCAAATAAAGTGATAAACCTATGCTCAATAGATGTTTGCCTCATTTTGTTACGAGTAAGAGGGGATAGAGTAAAATCAATATTATTCGTGAAATTTTAATGAGTCACGCAAAGACAAGCTCAATAGATCTTCATCAAATTTAAACGAGTGAAATGAAGAAAACTTGATATATGTTTTTCAGTTTAATGAACGAGGAAAAAGATAAAATAACTGCTCATGTCTTCTGCATAAATGTTTTACGATTCTAAAGGAGATAACTTGAGGATTTTTCAGTTCAACAAGGAGAAAAGGTCACAAAAATAAAGTGCTCATATTATATTTGTAGGAGTTTTACGAGCCCGAAGATTGTTGGATGCAGGATCCCCCAATGCAATTTTTGGGGCTTAAAGCCGAGATTTTGACTAAATCCAATGTAAAGACTCCGTGTTTTGTGGGCGCGGAGCACAAACTTGCAAATGAGTCATAGGGTTGTCCACCCTCATTTTTGTAAATGTAATGTCGGCTTTAGAGATCCACCATGGGATTGTATAAATAGAGCGAGGCTCTAAGTTGTAAATAAAAAGAAGAGAGAAGAAAGAAATAGATAGAGAGTTAAGTCTTATCTAAGTGTAGAGTCAAGTCTTTGGGTCGTAGAGTAGGAGAAGGCTCTGCATCTGAGTGCATAGAGGCCTAGTAGTCTGCAGTTGAGTGCGCGGACCCCTGCAACTGAGTGCATGGACCCCTACAGCTGAGTGCGCAGGGAAAGTAGAATCTGTAACCGTTGGAGAAGTAATAAAGAGAAGTTTTACATCATTTCTGTGTATCTTTTTCCTGTTTTGTGCTTTGAATGTATCATATATAAATTGCATTTCTATTATTTATATGATGTGCGAACTTATATGAATGTGTTGATAAAGTGAATATAAGATAGAGTATCTGTTTACGCGAAGATAACTAACTGTTATAAGGATATAAGTAAGATACGCGGTGTAACTTGGGGAAGTAATGCAGATCACTGCTAGGGCAACACAAAATCACCTTAGCCCCTAGTTAGGGCTACACGAAGGCGATTATAATATACTGCGAAGGTCTCATAGGTCAAGATAGTGCAAAGTAACCTGCATGAAGGTATTCACAATTGGACTAAACTGACCCCTCAGACATATCAAGGGTGCAGAAACTTGGTTCTAGCATTCCCCCATACTGCTTTGGGTGAGACCTCAGTCCGTGCTCCACAGGCTGTTGCCGAAAGGGCCAGTGGTATAGGGATTTGTTTGGATAATTAACTCCGAACCTAGCTCAGGCCTCCTCAATCCAAAAAATGGTTTCGTTGTCGGGAACAAAATCTTCATAGAGATTTCCGATGTCGTATCATTGGAATCCAACTAAGAAATAAATTAAAGGTTGGTTGGACAGAAGAATTCACGAGTTCGTGGCACAGGAGAACAAGAATCTGCAACTCTCAAAGAAAGAATGGTTAGAATTCTACCTTTACATAGATATCCATGACATCTTCTTCGCATCTTTCCCTACTGAACTGTACGAGTGGACCATGAAGCTAGCAGATAGCCAGAGGAGGTGGAAGCTTGACGGTCCTATTGTATGGACCCCAGAGTTGGTGCACAGATTGGAAGCATCGGAAGATAAGATCGCACACGCTATTGATCACTAGCTCGATCAGATTATAGGAGGATTTATTACTGAGTTCACGGTAGATACTTCAGTCAGCTTTAGTGAGGCAGAGCGACACTTCCTCAAAGGACCACAAGGTAAGTATGTAAAGTTTCTGAATACTTGGATTAAAATGCTATTGTGTGAAAAGAGGGTTATGCAATTAGCTTGATGTTCGAAGCTACGCGAAGTGGAAAAACCTACAGAAACGAAGGAAGTAAGGGACTAGAGAATAGCCCTTTGATTTCACCTCCACAAGGGGACAAGGAAGAGCTCGCGAAGCTCTCTCCGTGAAGTGCGATCCATTTGATAAGGCAAAGGATTCCGCACATACCACCCCCACCCACACCACCACCAGCTTCACCGCCTTCACCTTCACCTTCATCCGTATCGCCTTCGTCACCACTGCGAGTCGACATGGCAAGTGCGATAAATTTTCCTATGTTCAAGGGAGTAGGAAATGAAGGTTCAGAGATCCGTATGGGAAACGCTGGGAGTTATAGATGACAATATAAAGAGAGTGACATTGGTTAGTGCCTTGCAGGACCGTGCACTGACTTGGTATATTAAGCATTCTAATGACAATCCAAACGCGGGAATCACAGATATCCAAACTGCGCTAAATAAGGAATTTAGTAGGCTGAAGTCAGAAGTGCAGTCGATCATTGGGTTCAAAGAGATCACAATGCTACCAGGTGAGACTCCTTGGGAGTTGGATCAGAGGCTGAAGTGCATAATTCGCGAAGCTAATATGACATTTAGTTGAATCTCGAAGTACCCACAACAATAATCATATTTGTCAACGTTTCAAATCCCAACAGGGATTCATCATGAGGACAATTACTGAATGATGATAGAAGAAGAGCTTAGTGAGATTATAAATAGTCTTAAGATATTTTTAAGATAATTTAATTTAAGGGAAATGAGGTCAGCTTAAAATTTTTATGTTTGTTTTTATTTTTATTATTTTATAATAATTATTGGACCAATGCTCTAAAGTTTTATTAATAATTTTATACTAAATTGTATTTTATTATTTTCATTTTCTTATTAAAGATATTTAATAATAAGATTTTTATTATTATAGATTATTATAATGTTACATTATTAGAATGTGGATAATTTTGTAATATTTTTGTAGACCTAATTAGTTAGATAGATTTTAAATTTTTGTTATTATTAATATCTTTATTTAATTAATTAATATAATTGTTTCATAATTATTATAAATATAATCAAATTTTATAATGATAATTAATTTCTTTATTTAATAAATAAATTTAATTTTTAATTTAATAATATAACTAATTTTATTAGATTTAATTAGTTTAATTAGTTACTAATCTTATAATTAGATACTAATTACTTGTTTAATAAGCATAAGAAAATTTATTTTTTATTATAATATTTAATGATAATATACAATTGTTATAAAAGAATTATTTCCTATATTTATTATAAACTAATCTTCAATTATATACTATTGTTTTAGTTATAACCATCTCTTAACTAGTTAGTTATAATTCTAATAACATTAGTTATACTATTATAACTTAATAACACAAAGTTCTAATAATAATTATACTAAAAGAAATATTACTATTAATTATTATTATTAAATAATTATTATATGACTATAAATAAAACATTAAATGATTATTATTTTAAGATGCTTGATAATAATAATGATAATAATAATTATTAAGAATCATAATAATAATTATTTAACTACTTTTAGTTTTTAATTTTTAATTTTTAATATGACTTTGGCGGATGGACAACCCCGCGAATGGTTTTGTAGCATTGCTAACACCGCATTTGAGGAACGCACTATCGCAACAGAGGTTAACAACTTAGGCAGAGGCCTTGGAGATCGCGATGAGGCTACATGAGACCCCAATATAGGATCCTAACTTGGGAGTTCAACAGATCCACGTGCAGTTGAAAAACTTATGCCTTGAAATGGGGAGTCTGAAATAGGACAAGACAACTCGACCAGAAGTGCGCGAAGAGGTATGGTGCGATAAATGTAAGGGTCAAGGTCATGATAAGGACCACTGCCTAGTGTTCGAGAATTACCTCGCGGGAGGAGGACTGATGCCGTTAAGGCCAAAAGTGCAAGAAGGACCTAGCGCGACACCTGCTTTGTGGTGCGTGATTTGTCAAATATGAGGAAAGCATGCTACGAACAACTACCACTTGTTACAGAAGTACACACAGAATTCACAACAGTTGTTCTGTAAATTTTGTAGATCCGTTGGACACGATGAGCGCACTTGTAGAAGCTATAAGCTGATGATGGATAGAAATCCCACCTATAGAGTTCAGGCCAAAACGACAGCCCCTAGACTAGAATGTAGGAGTGGCGTGAACGGATTTTAGGGGGGTGCGGACGAGGCCGAGGTGGAGGAGGACCTAGAAGAGGTCGCAAATAGCTAATATGATACAATTATGGAGGGCCAGGACATTATGCCTGTGATTGTACAAAACCAACGCGTCCATCATGTTTGTATTGTACCTTGTTTAATCATGAGACGAAAGATTTTCCTACGCTGATAGCTAGGATACGCAACAAGGGAGCGCTACCACCTCCCCAGACTCAGAACCTGCAGATGATGAGGTCTGAGCCGTGTGAGGAGGATCCGAATGTGAATATTGTGCTTCGAAGTGGAATTATGACGAGAGATGATAAAGGTAAACAACCCGAGGATAACACTTGGGTTCGCAAAGCTCCGGCGAAGGAAGCAGAGTTTGATTTGGAGCACGCTAAGGAAACCTTCATGGAAGCTAAGAAGAGCTTCACTGATGCCTCCACTTTAGGAAGAAAAGATAGATCGAAGCTGAAAATGAACCCATCTATGCTTACAACAATCCTAGGAACATGCATGAAGCTACTGTGTGACAGTAAGGTTGTAAAGGGACTGTAGGAACTCATTAACAGATGCGTTGGGACCGCGCCAGGAGAACTGCATGTAGTCTGAAAGATTGGAAAGCATAAGACAAGGACGGGGAGAGAAATGAGGCTAACTGTGTAGATTGGAGAATATGAGATGGACCAAGTGATTATGGACTTAGGATTGGACGTGAATGTTCTGCCGAAGCAGACATGGGAGTGCATGGGGAGGCCTACACTACAGTGGTCTCCTATTCAGCTATGAATGGTGAACCAACAAAATATACTACCTATGAATAGATTGCAGGGAATCACTGTGGATATTAAGGGAGCCAGTGCGTTAGAAGACTTTGAGGTGATAGAGATTTTTGATGACAACAATCCCTACCCTGCGCTCTTAGGAAATGATTGGGCCACTGACATGAATGGGGTGTTTACTCTGAAGAAGTGCAAGATGATTTTTGAGAAGAAGTCTATGTGCGTAGTTATACCCTTAGACCCTGCTGAGGGATCATGCTACATTGATCTGGTGTGCGACTATGAAAGCGATGACGATTTAGACTGCAGCTACAACATAATCATGCGAGAGAAAGACTGGGTAAATCCCACCGCGGATGGACGAATATCATGGGAGCGCGAAAGCTCCTGCACTTCAGATTTAGATGAGGAGATAGAACGATGGCAGAACCAGTTATATGAGGTAATGATGCTTAATTGTAACATGATGACAAGGTCACTGCACTGCGTATCAACAGAAGTGAGAGATCTCCCTACTTATGATGGATTAGGTGTGGTATATGCTTTCTTGGATAGATTCGAAAGGAAGGTGCAGGAAAAGCAATGTTTCCAGGCCTTGAATTGGGTACTACGCGCTACGCCCGCGAGGTGGTGGGTTACACATAAAGGGAGATTTAAAGACTGGCATGCGTGTAGGAAGATGATGCACACATGGTTTGGGAATCCTAGAGTGCGATTTGCAGATAAATACAATGTACGGGATGGTCCACGCGCGCATCTGTCTAGGTGGGCACAGGCATATGGTAAAAAACTTGTGCGGATACACATGAATTGCACGTTGGGAAATACGATCAATAAGAATGTGTTGGGGGGGAAAATGCGCGAACGGTTCCTCAAGTTGGAATGACAGAATGTGGAGAGAACTATCACGCAGAAGGTTATCCATGCGGAAGCATTTAATGAGGTGTGTGAATCACTGCACAAGGTATGTAGTGTGCAACGAAGTGATTGGGGTTGCGTGTACCATCAGTCTTATAGGCTTATAGGACAACATGCAAGAAACTGACAGAACAGACACCTTCCAGGCTGACCTATGGAGTGAACACTATAATGCCGATGGAATATATCATGCCTAGTTCGTGTGTAGCAGTGCCCCCAGATATGACGGTTCATGGAGCCTTGGAAGAAGGGATCGCACAGTTGGAAGAACTTGAAGAAGAACGCTTGGGACTTGACGTAGAGATTCCGCAAGGTAATCTTAGGCTCCAAGAACTCATGGATGAAAGAGTTCGGTTGAGGGAGAAAAGTGCCATGGTGGAAGTAGAAGTGAAGAAGCTTGAGGAAGGAATAAAGAAGGACTTTCTTGACAAGAAAACTGTGGTGATAAAACAAGATGAGCACGATTACGTTGAAAAATTTGGGGACTACCACTGAGAGTTGATCAATTTAATGCATTGGATTGGACCATATGTTACTAAGGGGAGCACAGATGGTGATGCGATGTAGTTGGTAAAATGCGCGATGTAGTTGTTGAAGTCAAATGGTGAACCCTTCCCAGGCGAAGTAAGCGATAGTCGGTTGAAACCATATACAGGTGGCTCGGCCACCTGACTAGCCGTGGGAAGCACAGTCTTAGCATCCCAGGTAGTTGAAAGGAGGCGCGGGACTATAAAATACCCTACCTAGGAGCTGCACGATGTGAGGGCTGCGCGCAGGAGCGAAGTGTCGCAAGGTCCACAACAGCGCAAGGGTAGCTGCGCTGCTGCGAGGGTCGGCGGGAAAGTGATCGTTATAGTCACTATTCACGATGTGATGCTTGGTTTGAGACCAAATGGAGCCGGCAACAGGAATTTAAGGCAGGTTTTATGGGCTAGATTTGGGGGGGACAGTCGAATTCAAATTCAAAATGCGCTATAAATTGCAAAGGGCTGCTCAGTAAACAACACTTGGCCATTTGAGAATATAGCTATTACGCACCCAGAGATCTATGAACCCAGATTTGTTTGATTTTTTGAAGTCGAAGGCTATGTTTGAGCACTTACCTGAGCCGTTGAGAGATTTGTGGAACAACAATATGACCACACGAGAGGAAGCCATGGATATCGGCGAAATGACCGCTGAAGAGGCCGTGCAGGCCATGACAATAGGAGATGCCCCTTGTTGGAATTATGTTTCTGGCATGGTTATATGTTACAGATGTTGTACTTGATGGAAACACCCATGGCATGGCTCTCAATATGATGAGAATTAAGAAGTACGCAGGAGAACAATTCAGAAGATGCGTACCCGCAGGTACGCCGTACAGGGACCGCGTCCAGACACGCAGGTTACCCATTCATGAGGTGTGTACCCCCAGTGCACACACTTCAAGGCAGTAAAGCGCGCACACGTGGGGTTCCTTATGTTTAACCCTTGGTATTTAGCCAATGGTATTGTGTTATCATGGTTTTGGCCTGTGGTATTGTTTATTTTATTATTATTATTGAGCCCCATGATCCTTGATTTGAGGAAGAGCTTGCCTATATAAAGCAAAGGAGATCATTTGTCTTAGTAGGCTTTTGGGTTGAATATCTTAAGATCTGAAATATGGGTTATTGTTTCAAAAAGCTTGATCTATATGAAAGTGAAGTGGAAGGCGAATCTGTAAAGGGTGATCTCCCGAGCGCTTGATCAAATCTGGGCATCTGTCTAACTGCAGCACACTGGTGATCTGTAAATTCAGCCCTAATCTAATGTACTCAGGTGTTTAACGGTGCCTCTGCGTAGGTACGCAGAGCGGAAGAAGGATAAGTGCGTGGGTACGCAGGGGCGACAAAGACGCAGTGTGTGGGTATGCTAAGGCGACGAAGGAGCAGTGCGTGGGTATGCAGAGCGACGGTGGTTCAGGTGCGTACGCACAGAAATAGTACGCGGCGCGATAGTGTCTTTGGGTGCGTGCCTTCAGTGAAGTACGTGGCGCGATAGTGTATTTGGGTGCGTACTGTACGCAGCACAGTAGAAGAAGCAGTGCATGGTCACGCAGTGCAGCAGAAGGAGCTCTGCGGGTATACGCAGAAAAGCAAAGGGTGAAGTGCGTAGCAACACAGGCCAGTAAAAGGAAAACTGCGTATCTGACTTAAGATCTTCTGTTGACTGAATTTTTCTGTTGATAAGGTGTTCTGGGTTCAGTTCTGTTATTTTGATCTGGTTACTGCAGCTGACTGTAATTTATATGTACTTGATGATCATTTGATATTTATGGATCCAGTTTTGAAAATTTATGAAAAGTGGTCCTTGAAAGAAAAGAAGTAGGGGGTTGTAGCTCCCTTCCAGGAGAGACTGGAAAACGAGAGAGAGTTTTAGCTCTCTGCAGGTTGCAACCTGCGTACTGGTAAAGGACTGCACCAGTACAAGACCATTGTAAAAGGAGTTTCTAATTTGAAAGAAGATAGAGACAT
>APFE030500463.1:0-11610 GCA_000404065.3 Pinus taeda | reverse complement strand
CCCCCCCTCTAACCCCCCGATTCACTACGTAGGTTAGTCGTGGAAAGAATATAACACAGCCCAACACTCTGCTACCAACAGGCCCCCAACGCAATCATCATGAATCGTCCTGAGTCACTCATCAGGGCAGCGATACACGCTCCCAAGGCTTCGCGGTCCACCATCCCTATGAGTAACACACTTCATTCTGCTGCTCCCTCTTTGTCTCCTGTAACTCTTCTTCTAGCTCCTCCTCCATTGCTTGCACTAATTCACGCAACCAATGATACTCATTATGCTCTGCTCAGTTAACACAGAGCACCCCCTCATAGGATTTTAGCTCAAGCCGGGGTGACGCACATGAGAACTCTTCATGCCAATGCAACAAGTTTCCAATTTCTAGTCTACTGTATGCACTCTCTGTTGCAGCTTGTGTTGCAATTTTTCAATAAAGTTGTTGCTATCTACGAGATCTGAATCTTCAAGGTGCATCAGAGATGAACTGTTAACTACAATTTCGTCATTTTTCTCCATATTTATAGTCTTTCCCTTATCTTTTATGGGTTTTCAACCATCCCATGGGTTAGGCAGTGGCATTCGGACCATTTCTGCTTTGTGTCTAAGAATTTTTTTCACATCCCCTACCATCGGTGCTGAACTTTGCACGATGCCAGTAGCCGTCGAAACCACATTATCCTGAAATTTTTGAATCTCCATTGGCCATATTACAACCCTCAAGCTTACTCCTTCAACGTAATTAATGAACAACTCCATATCGATGAAAAGGCACAATCACTTTATTCGCTCAAAACCACAGATTGTTTGGCGGATACCCCCCTGTGATTTATAAGCGTTTTGAAATTCAAATGCAACAGTTCCCTCCTTTTTTGGTGCCATAATGTTAAGCCTATGGCAGATCGTTCCAGATCTGGCTTGTACCCCATCTCCTAATTTCTCGCCACCCACTCCCTTTCACCATAACTCAGACATCTTGTCATGAACAGTGTCAGAAATGCTCACCTCTCTACTTGTCCATGCAGCAGCGCAACCCATTCTACACAACCGCAACCCTTATGACATACCAATTCTACATGCACCCTGGTTATCCCGCAGCTCCCCCATAGACTACTTTAATGTCCCGTGTTCTCTTTCAACTACCTGGAGTGGTGAGACTATCCTTTGGTCAATTAGTCAAGTGGTCGGCGCACCTGTGTAGAACTTCAAGCGAGTGCCATTTACTCTACTTGGGAAAGGCTCTCCATTCAGCTTGGCAAGCTAGACTGTGCCTCCATCTGTGACTTCTTTGACTACATAGGGTCCCAGCCACTGCATTCAGAGTTTTTCACATAATTTCTCGAACTTGCTGTTGTATAGTAATACTAGATCATTTTATTTGAACGTGTGCATCTTGATATGGTGATCATGCTAAGCTTTTTCCATCTGCTTCTGTACCTGTTGATGGAATCCTCCCAGAAACCATTCCTCCTCAAGTTCTTCCAATTGTGCGATCCTCTCTTCCAAAGCCCTGTGGTCTTCCATACCTGTCATCGCTACTATTCACAAACTAGGTACAATATATTCCATTGGCATGATAGCTTCCTTGCCATAGACTAACCAGAAAGGTGTCTGGCCTATCAAATTTTTACACATTGTTTGATATGCCCATAGCAGAGTAGGTATGCACAAATCCCAATCGTTTCGCTATGCATTACATATCTTTGTCAATGTAGTCTCCAAAATCTTGTTATAAGATTCAGCAGTGCCATTTTCTTGTGGATGGTATGGCATACTTTTTTGGTCGTATATATGGAATTCCTCAGTGAGCGTGCTAATAGTCTCATTTAGGAAGTGTGTTCCACAGTTGCTCATTAGAATTTTTGGACATCCAAACCGTGTCAAGACATTTTCAAACAAAAATTTCATAGTTGTAGTAGCTGTGTAGTCTTTAACCGGTTGTGCTTCCACCCATTGGGTCAAGTATTCTGTTGCGGTGATGATATAACATGCACCCATCTTTATTGGAGGTGTGATAGTCCCCACAAAATCGATCGCCCATTTTTCGAACAGTTGCAGCATCATATGTGGCTTGACATACATCACAGGCCTAACAGTATGCTTTGGAATCTTGATGTAGAGTTGGCCACCATAGTCCAGCGTGAAGAATCTTTTATGCTATGGCATGTTCCACATAATGTCCTCCTGCAACCCCCCCCGTGTGCTTCGGTAAGGATCTATCCTCGCTCGAATTCAGGTACATATCTGTGTAATATTTCATCGTTGCCCATTTTGTAGAGATGCCCTACAATAATAGTAAAGCTTGCTACGCATATCACCAATTCTTTCTTCTGCTGAACGGAATATCCTTACAACGTGGTTCCTGTGCTGAAGAAGTGGATTATATCCTCAAAGTGGCCATCCGCAACATGTACCACATACAACTAGTCATCAGGTAGTCCTTCTTCTAAGTTTGTGGGCTCTTTGCCGTTCCCAATTCAGGACAGGTGATATGGAGCTATTTTTAGATGTCCTGGCTTTACGATGACTTCAAAATCATATTCTTGAAATAATAGTAGCCACCTACAAATGTGCACCCCCAACACAGGCTTATTCACTAGGTATTTTAGTGAAGATTGATTAGTGTACATCTTAAAGTGTCCTCCGAGTAGATAGTTGCGATATTTCTGGAGCGCATATACCATCACCAAACCTTCATGCTCAGTAGTGGAGTAGTTCTTATCAACTTTGGACAGTCATCAACTTGCAAACGCAATTGGGTGATCAATTCCTTCTGCTCCTTCCTGCGTGAGTATAGCGCCTAACGTGATACACGACGCATCAACACGCACATGAAATTTGATGTCCATTTTGGAAAGACCAAAATGGGAGTTGATGCCATCTTCCCCTTAAGAGTCTCCAGACTTTTGTTACATTCCTCATTCCAACAGTAAATAGCATCCTTTTTCAACAATTTTTCCATTGGTGTCGTCATCTGTGCGTAGCTCTTAATGAACTTCCAATAGTAACCAGTGTGTCCCAACATGGCAGATAGTTGTTTGACACTGTGTGATGTTTGCAAATTGAGTATTACAACAATCTTCACCGAATCCACCATCAGGCCTTTCTTACAAAGAACATGACCAAGCAAGTTCCTGAAGGTGACAGGGAAATTACACTTCTTTAGATTTAGTGCAATCTGGTGCCATCAACAAGTATCCAACATTAACCGTAAGCTCACAATATGTTTCTTGACTAGCCCAAATATGGTCCAATCATCAAGATATACTTCCAAGAACTTATGTATAAATTCCTTGAATGCAGCTACCACGACGCACGAGCATATCGTCAGTGCGTTCTTCAATCTAAAGGGCATCATAGTGTACTGAAAACAGCCCCATTTAGTGGCGAACGTTGTTTTACTCCTATCCTCTGGCGCTATCTTAATCTGGTGGTACCCTGAGAAACTGTCCATGATGGAGTAGGCTTCCTGTCCACCCACATTTTCTAGTACCTCATCTATAAATGGCGTTGAGAATGGATTATTAACACATTCATCATTGAGCTTCCTAAGATCCACACAGATGTGAATTTCACCCTTTTGTTATTTCTCCTATACCACCATAATACTTACCCAGTCTGATTCCTCCATTGGTTCAATTATTCTTGTGACAAGAATTTTATCCAACTCTTCGCGAACCTTTTCTTTGTATTTGGGATTCAACCGATAAGGCTGCTGCTTGAATAGTTTTGTGTCCGGCTTCGGGGTTATCTTCATCATTCCCAGGTCACTGAGGATCCCTTTTAACTCCATGATTTTGGTCGGGAAAAAATTTTGATATTCTCGAAGTAGCTCGACTACCTTCTCCACCATGGCATCATCCCAATAGTCCCCAAGCATGGCATACTTTGGCTCCTCCTCCATACCAATGTTTACATGTTTCATCTTCAGTGGCGTGGGGATGTCGAGATCCTTTATTGTTGGTCCATGAACCTCGCGACTCCCCTCGGTTTCTAGAATATTGATGTTTCCAGGGTCATCATCATCATCTTCTACCTACAAATTGTAGCATTATAGTGCCCGACTCAACTAGTGCAACCAATCTAGCCAGACTATTTCCTTTGGTTCCAGTGGTACTTTAAAAATGGTGGCCTTCATAGCTTGCAATGTATCATCAACAGTATCCATCCATTGGTCTTCAAATAAGAATGTTAATAAAAATACTTCACGCAAGATATCCCATCACCTGTACCATGTCGAAGTTCTATTTCAATATACGAGTTCCTTAGGATGACATCCAGGGTATGATAAAATAAGTGTACCCACTACAGCTAGGGTTCTTCCCCATAGGCCTGGGTCCATCTAGTGAGGTGCATCCGTAGGTCATCGTATCCATCGTATTTCTTATGTATTCATAGTTTCGGCTTCCCAAACCTTATCTACATAATCCACCTGCAGCTGCACCAGTCTTCAAAAGTTCCTTCATGTGTTCCCCACTAGCACATAGGTGTTGCACAAAATACCCATTTTAATGCCTCGAACCTCTAGTGTTCTGGTACTGCGCACTCAAACTTGGTCAAGTATTCGTCCACCAGTGTCAACCCATCATACATTGGCAGTTGATCCTGAGCTCTTACGCAACACAACGACCTGGTCATCATGTTGCAGTTTAACGTTGTCATTCCATTCAACCGATTATGCCATCATTCATCTTCTTCCTCTAAATCTGAAATGCGGGCCTCTACACATTCCCACGGTATTCTTCCTTCTGCAGTCAGATTGATCCAATACTAATCTCGCATATTTATCTTGTAGATATGATCCAAGTCTTCATCAATTTCATCATCGCGTATGGGTTGAGTGTAGCGTGTTCCTTCAGCTGGATCTAGTGGAATGACTATGCGCAAGAATCATCTTCTAGTTCTTTAGATTGATGACTCCATTCATATCCATGGCCCATTCTATCCCTAACAATGGGGGTAAGGATTATTGTCATCCACAATTTCTATTACCTCAAAGTTTGTTTGTGTGCTCACGCCTTTTATATCCACTGTGACTCCTTGCAATCTCCACATGGGCAAGATCTTTTGTTGATTTTCCATATGTAGTTAAATAGGAGGCCATTGTAATGTGGGCCTGCCCATGCATTCCCATGTTTGCTTAGGCAGCACGTTTGCGTCTGAGCCTAAGCCCAAAATGATCTAATCCATCTCATAGTCGTCAATTTGTGTCAATAATTGCATTTCCCGTCTAGTGTGCAAAGCATGTGTTCCCAACTTCCAGACCACACGAGGTGCACCTAGTCCTACGCACCTAGTTATTAGCTCTTGTAATCCCTTAACCGCCTGACTATTGCGTAGCAGCTTCATACATGTCTCTAAAAATGTAGTTAGCACCGAAGGATCCATTTCTTGCTTGGGTTGATCCTCACTACCTGAAGTAGAGACCTCCCCGAAGCTCTTCTTGGCTTCCATAAATGTCCTCTTCGCATGCTCGAAGTCAAACTCATGCTGCTTTGTAGGGGTTTTGCGAACCCCCATGCCTACCTCAGTTAATTTCCCCTTATCTTCCCCTATAGCCACACCACTTCTAAGCATCATGTTCATGTTGAGGTCTTCGTCATATGGTTCAGATCCCATCATTTGGATGTTTTGCGTCGTCTTAGTTTGTGCTGCCCTTTTCTCACGTATCTACACTATCAGTGTGGGGAAATCTATCATTTCATGATCGAATTACTCGTAGTAGGGGCATGACATTTTGGTTAGATTGGTACAATCATGCATGTAGTGCCTTGGTCCTCCGTAGTTGTAACAGATTAGCTGCCTGCGGCCCCTTCCTGGCCCCATTCCTCCCCATCCTCATCCTCATCCCTAGAACCCCCCGCGTGCTATCCACACGACTAGATCCTAACCTCGCGCCTCAGTCTGCATCCTGTAAGCAAGTGATCGATCCATCAACAATTCATAGCTACAACAGTCTCGTTCCTTGTGTCCCACCGATCTGCAAAAATTGCAAAATAGTTGTTGGGGGGTCTTGGTAAACTTTTGTAGTAGGTGATAGTTGTCTTTGTTGTGCTTTCCTCCTACCTAACAAATTTCACACCAGAGCAAGGGCACCATGCTTGGCCCTACCTGTGCCTCTGGTCGCAATGGAATTGGTCACCCCCACTGCTAGATAGTTTGCAAAGATTGGACAGTGATCCTTATCATGGCCTTGGCTTCTACATTTTATGCACCACACTTCCTCCCTTGCTTCTGATTGGGGTGCCTTCTCCTATTTCAAACTCTGCATTTCTAAACACAGGTTTTGCATTTGCACGTGGATCTGCTGAACTCCCAATACAGGATCTTGTATTGGAGTCTCACGCAACCTCATCGCTATCTCTAATGCTTCAGCCTAGGTCGAGATCTTCTACTATGATAGCATCGTACACAGGTGTGGCGCTAAAGATGCCACAAACCACGCGCAATGCTAGCCATTCGTTAGCACCATGTTAGCCTCTCAGATCATACTTTTTAGTCTCTAATCCAAGTTCCAAGGGGTTTCTCCTAGCATCATCACGATCTCCTTCAACCCGATGATCGACTGCATCTCTGATTTTGGCCAGCTAAACTCTTTTTTCAATGCATCACGAATCTCTGCTATCCTGGCATTTGAATGATTGCTAGATTTATTGATATACCAAGTCAGTGCGTAGTCCTGTAGCACACTTACTAGGGTAGCCTTGTTAATATTACCATCCATAACTTCGTGCATTTCCCATACTGCCCTTACTACAAACCAAAACTATTCTAGGTCTTCACTTCCTACTCCTTTGAATACCAGCAACTTGATTGCACTCGTCATGTTTAACTTATGGTTTGTGCGTGGGTGTGCTAGCACCCACTACAAACTTGTATTTCTTTTATCCAATCAATCTTCATTCTCTTTCTTCATAGGGTTTCAAAATTCCGACATCAGACATCCCTTAGGCAGATCCTGATCCTAACAATAGAACCATTTGTTGGCTTGTTGGGGCCTGACCAAACTTTAGAAGTGTTTAGTCAAACAAATCCCGCACTATAGGCCCTTTTGGGAACAATCCACAGAGTGCGGACTAAAGTCTCACCCGAGGTAGTATGGGAAGGTGCTATAACTAGGCTTCTGCACCCGTGGGATGTCTTGATGTGGTTTGGAGGGGTCATGAACCATTCTACAGACTCACACCACTCTGTATTGCTATGAGGCTTTCATGTGTACAGATGTGCTTTCTTCTTAATGAAGTTATTCCAGATTTGATCTTCTTCTTATAGTCTTTAAGCATACATTTAAAAATAAACCCAGTGTGCACAATCATAATTATTAAAGATAGTCACAAAATTTATAAATCCTATGCATAAACGAGAATATAAACAGATCCACAATATTTCAGAACACAATATCTCAGAACCAACTTATATTTATTAATATCTTTGATTCAGTACATTTCACTTCATGTCCTACGCACACAACTACAGGGATAATGTTGCTCTACCTGATGATTTTACGTCACTCTTTCAAATACATGTGTAATGGGATTTTTTTTGCATCCAAGTATTAGTAACATCTACAAATGATGATGAGTTAGTAAATACTACAAAAAAAGTGTTCATTAAGAAAATTGTCCTTGATTATTTGTGCATTCCTATTATTGGAAAACCAAGAAAGGAAATCAGCATTGACATTATCTTTCCTAGGTTTATCCATGATGGTAATGTCAAATTCTTGTAACTATAGTAACCATATAGTCCCAACCATTGGTTATATGTTTATTAATAAAATATTGTACAATATCATGATCAATGTCTATAAATGCATAATATCTAAATATATAATGTGAAAAATTATTTATAGAATGGATGAAAACAACAAACTATTGTTCCATGATGGTATAGTTTAGTTTGGTGGGTGTAAGCTTATTAATGGTAAATTATTTTGCATATGGCTTATGTTATTTTTCTTGTTGTCTCAGAATATATCCAATGGCAGTGTCTAATACATTCGTCCATATGTGGAATGAAAAATACCAATTTGATCCCCTTAAAGCATCTGTTGTTGTTAATTTTTATTTTAATTATCCAAAATAAAATTGGCACATGTTATTCTAATTGAATTTAGTGTCATTTGTGAGTAATAAGAATAGTGGACATGAAATTTTTGTAAAATTTCAATAAATAATTGATAACATCCATCCTTTCCTAGAAAACTTCTTAGCTCTTTTTTTGTTTCTAGGGAAGGGAGTTTGATTATCACCTCTATTTTCAATGGATTGACTTGTATACCTGAAGGAGATATATGGTATTCCAGAAAAATACCTTTCTTCAACATCATGGCACATTTGAATTGTTGAGAGAAACATTAGACTCCACGCATCTTGTAAGTGATTTTTGCAAGTGAGCAAAAGCTAGTGTGAAGATGTCACCATATGTCATGAAATCATCCATATATGTTTCCACACATTCATGGATGATCTTAGAGAATATACCCCAAGAATTTCTCTTTGGAAGGTATTCAAAGCATAAAATCCAAATGGAAATACCATGTATGCAAATTTTCCCCATGGGAAATTGAAGGTGGTTTTCTTCTAGTCCTCAAGAGAAATTTGGATTTGGTTATAACCACTAAATTTGTTTAGGAGAGGGAAGTATGTTTTCTAGCTAATGTGTCTAGTACTTAGTTGATAAAGGGCAGGAAAAAATGGTCCTTGTGGGTAGCATTTTCCATTTCCTTATAGTCAATATATATTCTACATTTGTGACTCCTTTTGGGAAATATGACAAAAAGAGAGACCCATTAGCTATTAGATATAGCATAAATGAAATTTACATAAAGTAAATTCTAGACTTCTCCCTTAACTATCTCTTTCAATTCCACATTCATTCTCCATTTTGGTTAGCTAATGGGCCGAGGTTTTCTTTGATGTATATATGGTGTGTACATAAATTTGGGTGGATTTCCTTGATATCTATGTAGTCTCAAGTGAAAGCATTATTGATCTTCCTTAGGACCTCAATGATTGGTTTCTTTTGTGGCTTAGAAATTTCATGGTTGATGCTAAAAAAAATTCCTCTGCTAATGTCTATAGGTCCCATGTGAGAATTAAGTCTTTCAACAGTGGGTGCCTTATTTAGGGTTGATGATGCATCAACCTCAAAGAAGTTTTGCTAAGCATATATTCTTGGGAGTTCGTTAAGCATATGTTGGGAAGATGATGATATAAAGGATATGAATTCATTGATTTCACCATCTTATGATGTTTCTCTAATAGAAAAATACTAGTTTATTGAAAATAATCGTTGGAAAACATCCTCACGATCACTCTCCCCATATTCCATACAAATAAGTGTGACTAGCTTCATCGGAGGATTGAATATAGGGTACAAGTGAGATTCTTTATTGAAATTATATGAGAAATTGTCATGCTCCCTAATCTACAGTGAATATAGGAATTAACGACTATCATCCATGGTCATCCAAAAATCAAGTGGTATCCTCCCAACGAGGACTTAGTCTGTAGGTCCATGAAACCAAATATGTATTCTTAGAAATCCACAAAGATGAACAAGTCCTTTACGATTCTTTTTGGTTTTTCAGTGGAACAATATGCAAGTTGTGACACTGTAGTGATTTTTCTAAGGCCTTTCAACCTTAATGTTTCCATGGTTTCATTAGTCACAACATTTATGGAAACCCCTAAATCAACCAAAGTGTTGGGAATAATGGTTCTATTAATCTAAACATTGAATATGGGGCTACTGATATTTGAATATTTTGCAATGGAAATTCCTCGAAGCATTAAGTCTACCAATTTTCGTATCACATGTGATATATGGGGGTGGTTTCTCTTTTGAGTTTATTAGGACACCTTTGATCTCTTGGAAAAAAGGTATCTAGGCACACATGTTCTCAAGTTCTCCCAAAAAATTGAGTTCTAGTTGAGTAGGAGGGTTGCTAACATTTAGTCTTTCTTGGAAAGGGGGACCTTGCACCTAATTCTTGTTTTGGTATTGCTTTATAGTGGAAGTAATGGTTTGTATAATTGAAGGATTTCTAATTGGAGTCTCTTCCTCATAGTATTCTATGGTTAGTAGAAAGGTTTTTTTTATTTATTATCTTCCTAGATCTTAAGTGTTGTAGGTTTTAACCCCGTATAGAAATTACCTACATACAAATTCTAAAACACAGAAAATAAAGAATGTGAGAGCATAAAACATAAAACACATATACACAAAGATTTTCCCCTGGATCCCAAAACTGGGACTATCAGCTTGATTTTTTATTATTCCTTTCAACATTACAATGCATATTTATACATGTCGAAGCATCCAATACCATGGACCAAAAACCATCACGTCCAAAACCACGGACCAAAAACCATAGGTAGGTTCACCCAACCTAATATAGGGTCCAAAAATAATTCTCCTGAGGTGCTGCCCCAAACCCCATAGAGGGGGGCTACTCACCCCACCTCAAACCCCCCTATGACCCCCTCGCTACGCAATCAACGCAATGAAGGGGGGCCTCTGCCCCCCCTCTAACCCCAGGTTCACTACGTAGGTTAGTTGTGGAAAGAATATAGCACAACCCAACATTCTCCCACTTGTTGTTTTCTTTCCACAGGGGGCCACAGGAGAGCCTAGTCATTTTTCCAGCCTTGAAATGCCCATTGTTTCTCTACACCAAGAGAACTTCTTAGAGCTCGCAGATTTTGTCAATGCATATGCAGTATTCTTCAAAGTGCCCACCTTTACCAGCAACACCTTTTTTTCTTCTATCATATCCCTCACAAAGTGATACCGAACATCAATATTCTTTATCTTTGAATGATAGGTAGGGTTCTTAGCCAAAAAAATTACACTTTGGCTATCACAGTCTATCCTTATAGCTTCTTGTACTAACCCCATACTTGAACAAAATCTCTGCAACCAAACTACTTCCTTGCTTGCATGAGTGGTTGACATGTATTATGCCTCTGTAGTTGATAGCGCCACTAGATATTGTTTCTTACTCATCCAACTGATTGCACATCCAAATAGGTTAAACACATACCCACTTGTAGATCTTCTTTGATCCAAATCTCCAGCCTAGTCTACATCAACAAAGCCACGAATATCCAATGCTTTGTCCAATATTGGTCTTCCTTGGTAGCACAAACCATAATCACTAGTGCCTTGCAAATACCTGAAAACCCGCTTCACTGTCATTTGCTCCTTCCCTAGATTTGACATAAACCTGCTCAATACTCCCACTACATGTGCAATGTCTGGTCTAGTACAGACCATTACATATATTAGGCTACCGAGTGTACTTGCATATGGAACATGGGAAATGTCCTCTTCCTCTTCTTGTGTCTTGGGACACTGTTCAACAGATAACTTTACACCTACAAGAATAGGAACCTTCACTAGTTTACTATCCTCCATATTAAACCTCTGCAGTATTGTCTCAACATACTCCCTCCATGCCCAAAATATAGCTTGTAGCACCAATATCTTTCAAGTTGAATTTGGAGGACAATTGGGTATTCAAATCTTGGATAATTTCTTTGTCATTTCCAACCAACAACATATCATCCACATACAAGACCAGATAAATAACACGGTCACCAATTAATTTAA
>APFE030500456.1:0-12547 GCA_000404065.3 Pinus taeda | reverse complement strand
TTGTAAAGAACTTGTGTATACAATTTATTTTTGTAAAGATTTAAAATGTAATTTTCATAATAAATTTGTATAAAATATAATAGATTCATAATTCAAACAATTTTCCCATTTTCAAATTTTACATTTCAAAACAATTCATTAAGACAATTTGCCAAATCAATATAATTAGAAATTCAATAATAAATATTCAAAAAAATACTATAAATAATTACAATATTCTCCACTAAATATGGAAATTCATTAATTTTTTTAACATAAATCAACAAAATCCTTATATCATCAAATATTAAATAAAATAAAAAGGATTACAATAAAACACGATATAGAAAAAATAATTAAATTAATATATATTATATATAATATATATTATATATATATATATAATATAATATTTATAGTATTAATAGTTTGTTTATTTAAAAAAACATTATATAATAATATATAAAATGAACAATATATAGAGAATAATTTTTACTTTGTCTTACAAAACAATAACGAGATTAAACAAATTATATAATAACATTGATACTTTTTATCATATTCCATGAGATTTTGAATTGACAGTAAATGAGTGCATGGTTAAGGCACTCCTTGCAATAGGTCACTGGGTCAAATCCCTGTAAGTGCATATAAGTACTTACCTAAAAAAAATATTTATCATTTTATTTTAAAAAACAAATAATGTAATAATACATTATATTTTTCCATGCTAAATCCACTTGCTTTCACTTTTTTACTTGGAAAAACTATGCAGTAAACAACCAAAAACTTCCCTCAATTAATACTCATAAAAATATCTCAGACTAAACAAATACAGTCTAGCAACCTGTCCTCCTTTTCGTATAGAATTATTTTATTTTAAAAAACAAATAATGTAATAATACATTATATCTTTCCAATACTAAATCCACTTACTTTCACTTTTCTACCTAGAAAAAAACAATACAGTAAACAACCAAAAACGTCCCTCAATTAATACTCGTAAAAATATCTCACACTAAACAAATACAGTCTAACAACCTGTCCTCCTTTTCACATAGAATTTTCAGAAAAAACTTAAACGAAAAATACATTTTTTGTTTTTTGCTTTACCCATTACGAAAAAGAAGAAGAAGACTGATAAAAATATCTCACACTAAACAAATAACACTATTCCAACCTGTCATCCTTTTCATACAGAAATTTTGCTTTTGTCCTAAGAAGAGAGAGCACCATGTCCTAGCCAATTACGACCAAGAGAAAGAACCATGTGATCCTTTTCCAAAAATCTGTCACAGGGTATGATGATGCTCACTACCAACCCAAAAACATGACTTCACGCACGTGAACGTCTCATCAGAGCGATTTATTTTGCATGTATAATGACTTAAAGCGAAATCATTTAGCATGCGACATCATTTTAAAATCACTTTAAACAATAGAATTTGCAGATGCTTCTCATACTTAGGCACCAGCTATAAATTATACTTTAAAAAATTATTATTCATTTAGCATGGGACAGTGCTTTTAAAAAACACTCTCAACGATGGAGTTTGCAAATGTTTGTCCTTTATACAGTACAATCTGCACATGCTTCTCATATTTAGGCACTAGCTATACAATATACTTTAAAAAATTATTCATTTACCATTGGACACTGCTTTTAAGAAACACTACAATCTGCACATGCTTCTCATATTTAGGCACTAGCTATACAATATGCTTCAAAAATTTATTCATTTAGCATGGGACACTGCTTTTAAGAAACACTCTCAACGATGGAGTTTGCAAATGTTTGTCCTTTATATTTTTTTTTTCCTAATATCCCCACATGTTTGAATGATTATTTATATGAGGGATAATTTTTATAAGGATAAATATTTTTATAGGAAGCATTATGATGGGAAAACTAAATAGTGGTCTCTTATTTATGTGTAAATGTTATTAAATAGTGGTCTTCTATCTATGTGATGCTACTTAATAGTGGTCTGTTGTCTATGTGTGAATGTTACTATTTGCAAATTAGGTTTGGATGTTTACTTACATGAGGGATCATTCTATAAGCATAAACTTTTTTAGAGTTAAGCATTATGATGGAAAAACTAAACAATGGTCTCTTATCCATGTGTAAATGTTACTAGAGTTGTGTCTTATCCTTTGGTCTCTTTTCCATGTGTAAATGTTACTAGAGTTGTGTCTTATCTTCTAGTAGGTAGTGATATTTTATCCATGTGCAAGATATTAATATAGTGGTACCTTATTGTCAAGTATGATTATTATATAAAACTAATAATGTGGGAACAAGGAAATGATTAATAATGATTATTATATAAAGCTAATAATGTGAGTACTCAAAAATGATAAATGATTAAGTGGATAAGCTCTCGTATTATATTTTAAAATTTTTAGAGTTTATCAAATTAAGGTTTTTAAGAACTCTTTCGTTAAGTAAATTAAAATTTTAAATAAATATTAGGTTTAAGATGTTGGTTACATAATTTAATGAATTCTATATTTTTTCAACCATTTTAAAGTTATTATAATGATTCAAATATTATGGTAATACTATATATTTTAGGGTTAAATGGTATTATAATAGTGCCTTATTTATGTGTTAGCTATTATTATATTGGATTTATTTTTAATATGTTTATTATAAGATACTAATAAATAATGAGAAAATATTCTTCTTCTTTTATTCTTTTTCATTTGAGAGTAATATTATATGGAAGAAATTTATTAAAAATTAATTTTCTTTTTATTATTTTATTAATTGGATAAGTTTCCCTATCATGTCCAAGAGTTATAGAGTTCACATATTAGATTTATAAGATTTTTATTAATTAAATTAAATATCTCTTACACATATTTTGAATAAGAAAACCAAATTACTTATGATATTAATTTTGATAGAATTTGTTTGTGTTATCTTTGGTTTTATAGTTGGTGGTGACTAAAAACACTATTCCAACCTGTCATCCTTTTCACACAGAATTTGAAAGGGATAAATATCCTTTTCACACAGAATTTGAAAGGGATAAATATATTTTTGCTTTTGTACTAGAAAGAGAGAGCACCATGTCCTAGCCAATTACGACCAGAGAAAGAATCATGTGATGATGCACTACCAACCCAAAAAGATGCCTTCACCAACGTCACATCTGATCGATTTATTTTGCATGTATAATTACTTAAAACAAAATCATTTAGCATGTGACATCATTTTGAAAACACTTTAAACAATACAATTTCCACTTGCTTCTCATATTTAGGCACGAGCTATAGAACATACTTTAAAATATTATTCAATTTCCACTTGCTTCTCATATTTAGGCACGAGCTATAGAACATACTTTAAAATATTATTTATTAGCATGGGACATCGCTTTTAAAAAACACTCAACGATTGCAAATGCTTGTACATTGGTCATAATATTTCCAAATTATGTTTGAATGGTTATTTACTTGATGGGTCATTTTTATAAGCATAAACCTTTTTAGAAGGAGTATTAGGATGGAAAAATTAAATAGTGGTCCCTTATCTATGTGTAAATGTTACTATAGTGTTATTATATTTTCTAGTAGCGTAGTGGTATCATATTCATGAGTAAGATATGAGTAAGATATTAGTGTTGTGGTACTTTATTCTCAAGTATAATGATGCATTATGATGGAAAAATAAAATAGTGGTTCTTTATTTATGTGTAAATGTTACTATAGTTTTATCATATTTTCTAGTAAGGTAGTGATATCATATTCATGAGTAAGATATTAGTCGGGGTACTTTATTCTCAAGTATAATGATTATATAAAATTAATAGTGTGGGCATTAAGAAAGGATTAAAATTAGAATAATTTTTGGATTAAAATAAGAATAATTTTTGGTTAATTAGATAATGTTTCAAGTTTAGGTACGGGCTATAAAATATATTTTTAAAAATTATTCATTTAGCATGGGGCAATATTTTAAAAAACACTCTCTTAGTCATGAAATTTGCAAATACTAGTCCTTTATCTTCATTGGTCATAATATTTCCAAATTATGTTTGGATGGTTACTTACATGAGGGATCATTCTGTAAGCATAAACCTTTTTAGAGTTACAAATATGATCAGAAAACTATATAGTTATCCCTTATCCATGTGTAAATGTTACTATAGTCGTGTCTTATCCACTAGTAGGTTAATGGTATTTTATCCATGTGCAAGATATTAGTATAGTGGTATCCTATTCTCAAGATTGATTATTATATAAGATTAATAATGTGAGTAAGTATAGGAAATGATGAACTTGTGATTATTATATAATATTAAATAGTAATATTTTTTGTGTTAGATATCATTATAGAGACATTTTATTTTTCAATATGTTTATTATAAGATACTAATAATAATGGAGACTATTTTTTTTCCTTTTTTTTTTTCATTTTGAGAAGTAATATTATATGAAGAAATTATTAAAAAATAAAAACATTTTTTGATTAATTGGATAAATTTCTCTATCATGTCTAGGAGTTATAGAGTTTCACATATGCTATGATTCTCTCTTGTGAAAGATTGATACCAACATGTTGCGAGGAGAGAGATTCTCTCTTTTGGGGAAGTGATACCAATGTTGCGAGGAGAGAGAGAGAGAGCGTAGAAGGAATTATAATTTTTTAGACAATGTGAGAGAACCAATAGATACAAACCACATTAAGGATAAGTAGAGTTTTAGTTGCATAGAGAAACATGTGCCACCTTGAATAGAAAAAAAAAACTAAAAAATCCTATGAGAGGACTAAGTCAAAAAAATAAAATTAGTCATAGGTTCAAATTTTACATAGGTTGTAGGTCCATATCATTTTCCCTGGGCATACACTATGTTGATGCCATACCTGACCGAAAATAAGGACTACTGTGTTTTACTCTTTATTTTGACACAATAGAAGTTACAAGGTGAAGATACCAAGATCATTACTAAAATTAATAGTCATAGAAAAATGAAAATTTAATAATGAAATTCTTTCAAATTCCAAGATGGGGGTGTAGTTCAAGGAGAATGGCAGCTTGGGGCATTGTTCTCGCCACCTTGAAGAATGAAGCACATTAAATGGTGGGGCTAGAATGGCCACCACAATGCATGCAAACACATGTAACTTTAGTATCACTTGCTATCCATGATGAATGTCAATTATAGAAAAGGAGGGCAACGATAGGTTCACTTATGTTGCATCCTTACAAGGTAATCACGTGTTTCCTTTGATAGAGAAATTTTGCCTGCTATTATGGCGATTTTTGGGCCTCTACATGGTGATTGTTTATGATTGATTTAGAGCTTTGGTAGTGTAGGAATTTCGAGAGAAGGTTTGGTAGACCAAAAACCTGAGGGAAGCTCTTTAATAATCATGCTAATTATATTTATGCTCTAGTTCTTAATGAATCCATGTCAAGAAAGAGGGTCGCGAGGCTAAGGAATGTGCCAACATCATAATTCTGGACTAATTCTGGATGTTGAAGCCCCGAGGGCTACAATTGAGCCCAAAAATAATCATAAGAGGTTTTTGAGACATTCCATTCGATTATCACCCTGGAAAATCATAGTGTAATCTAGTACATAGAGACTACATCAATGAGAGACGAGCACACTTTATCTGATTTGGAGCTAATAGAGGAAATTCGGTAGCAGAATCTTGACTGTGACCATAACAGGGTTTGAAAAAACTAATAGGTATTATCTCTCTACTGGAAAATGAAAACCTTGTTGGGTAGGGTCATTAGTGAGAGACAAGTCAATAGGTACAATGTTTTTGCAAGTCTTAAGGATGTGAAATGAGAACAAAGAAATCAAGAGTTCTATATGGAGAGAATGGATTCTCTTCTAGCTCAAATTGAGCATCATATCACATGCATTTCCACTACATCTGCTCCTCCAAGATCTAGTGAGAAATATCCATAACTGGTTACTTATTCTTAACCCTAACCATTAAATGATTTTTGGTAGTTTTTTGTATTTTAATTATGCAGTAGACAATCTAGTTATGTTAAAGTGATTAAAAATCTTGCAATTTTGGACTAATTGTTCTATAGGAAGGTGATAAAAAATATCTAGTTTCTCGGGGAGATTGACCTCTACAATAAAGCATGTTAATAATGATTAGATAAATGATGTACTGGAAAATTTGATTTTGTGAAGTAGTACACTCTAGAATTTGAAAAGAACATCTTTTAAAAATAAAATTAATTTCATATAACCTCAACAAAAATAATGATTAGAAACCACTCAAACCAAAACTCTTTTATTTTTTCTATGTAAAGACTAATTCTATTAATAAAGTAAAAATATAGTTACAAAGCGGTCGAGACCTTAGAGGAGGTTCAGGACGGTCCAACACGACATACAAACAATCCCAGAATTGGGATTTACTAGATACAACAACCCAGAGCTAAATAGAGAAAACAAAGCAAAGTGATAGATCTCAGAAAAAGACAGATTATAATTTGTAACCATACTAACTGGACTGCCTAGATGTTTCTGAGAAAAATTACAGAGCCAAAAATTTGAGACTATAACATTGCTACGTGCCTGAGGCAGAAAGATGTTAGCAGAAGCCATATAGGCATAACAAAAAGGAGTGAAGAACAGAGAGAGAACCAAAGAAGCAACCATAACCCAGGTGTCTTCAAACAACTGAATCATTTTCTGGAATCTCCTCCTCCACGGGGCAAGGATAGCTCATCCACGTGTCGTCCACATTCTCCTTAAGAGCTGAGTCGCAGCCATCTAGAGGAGCTGCCAATTGTCGCATGCTATCCGTGCCATCCTGTGGTCGAGCATCTACTGGAACGTTCTGTTGATTGCCATCAGGAGGCTTGGAGATGTCGCTAGCATTTCCTTCAGCCCGCGAATTGCCACAATTGAACCCGAAACCACATCTACCCTCTGTTGCGCACTACCTCCTGGAGATTGAGTTGAAGGGGTGTTCATATCCACAGTAGGCTGAGCTTCTTCCTCTGAGAAGATAACCATAATGCTGGTCGAGAGAACAGGTTGGTTGAGGTGACTGTGAATCGTGAAATGAGTGGTTTGAAACGAATTATGTGGGAGTGGCCTGCTGGTTTCAGAGGTGGGTGAAGCTGAAGCTAAAGGGATGACAGGCGGAGGAGTAGGCTGAGAGCGCCCACGACCTCCACGATCGCCACCTCGGCGACAGCTACCACGACGACGAACCATGGGCAGAGTAACATGATAGCCAGGAGGAGAAGAGCAGGGAACAAGGCAGATGCCAGAGTGAGGGTGTCTGTAATCCCTGAAGAACCAGACATGCAGCGCCACCTTCGAACCACTACAAGAATGTAAAACCGGAGATAATGGCATGGAGGGAGGCCAGGGGTAGATATTAACAGGGAGAGCCGAGGCCGCCATTAAATCAAAACCTGGTGAAATTTCTCGAGCCCTCTGCACATTCAATTCTGCATGAGGAATGATCTCCCTGGATTCAATATGAATCGTTTCCATCTGTGGGAAGGCCTCGGAAGGTGCGTTGTGCTGCCACCTACTGTACCAGCTGCCGCCATGACGCTGAACCATCATAAATTAACCTTTATTGCACCCGCATCCGGGTCAAACCAAAACTCTTTAACTTAAATGCTTAATAATAATAACTTATACAATCTTGAAATAAAATCTTTCTAAATTATATGTTTTTTTTAATTTTTTATTTAAAGTATAATCAATAAATATACATTGGATGTAAAATTATTTATTATTGAATATCATTTCAAATTAGGTTCAGGATGATAATCCAATTGAATATTAACAATTTAAATATTTATATCTTTTTTAAAAAAGCAATGTTTTGGTTTTTTAACTATAAGTTGTTTAATTAAAAATAAATGTAAAACAAATGTTTGGGGTTTTTAACTATTCTTATAAAAGGTGTTTAATTTTTAATTATTCTTGTAAAAGGTGTTTAATCACTATGTCGCGTGTTTTTATACAATAACACAAATCCAGTTAAAAATAATGTGAAAACTATGTACAATATAATAAACTTCAATTATTTTTGTATTATATTTTTTCTTAAATTTTATATAAATTATATGCAAATTTAAATATAATATTCATTTAAAAATTTGAAAGTAAATTCCAAGTATATAATTTAATAAAATTAGAAATAATAAAGCAAGTTATGCCGGTGAGAAGTAAACAATGTTACAATTTCCTATAGCGTCGGTTAATAGTTATTTGATGCCAAATGTAATTCATTTATAAATATAAAAAAATAAAAATAAAAAATTATATTGTAAATTTATTAAATAATTTGAATATTTAATTTTATATAAAATTGCTATTATTTATGATTATTAAAATATAATATAAAAATATAACGCATAAAGATAAGATACCAACCATGTAAAGATAAAATAAGGATACCGTAAAAATAGATAGCAATATAATACATAATAATGGTATAAAGATTTGATGGAATAATATAGATATGTTTATTTTTAGATCGAGTTTAATAGAATAAAGAAGAAACAATTATACAGGGAAAAAGATAATATTAAATTATATCAAAATTTAAGGAGAAAGTGTTTGTGGAATTAAAGGGAAAAAAGAAAATAATTATTATTATTATTATTATTTTTTGAAAGTCAAATATATTTTTTTATCTTTATCTGAAATAATATAAAGAAGATTTTTTTTTGTTAAAATAAGAACAAATTTTCATGAACTTCATAATGAGATTGCATATTGGTCAATTCACAAAACACAAAAATATATGATTTTTGTGACACTATTTAAAGGGAAAAAGGAAAATACAAGTTTATTTAAGTTTAAAAAGTCAAAAATATCTTTTTATCTTTATTTGAAATAATATAAAGAAGAAAATAAACGTTGTTAAAATAATATAAAGAAGGAAAATAAACATTGTTAAAATAAAAAACAAATTTTCATGAATTTCATAATAAAATTGGACATTGGTCAATTCGTAAAATACAAAAATCTATAAATTTTGTGACAAGATTAAAAAGAAAAAAAAATAACTTTGTCCAACTTATGCTCAAACTTAATCTAAATTTTTTAAAATTTTGCTTCAATCAAAATTGCTATCACAATGGATGAGAGTTGCTATCACAATCACAATACATTAAGAAACTATTTATTATACAAACTATTTATCATACTTCTCCCTGGCAGGATACAAGGTATTCAGCTTTTCATTGACTTGCTATTAGTTTATATTTGACTAAAAAATTTAAAATTTATCCAAAGTTTAACATTATGGAATTAAATTTATTATTTATAAATGCAATTTATTTCTATTTATCTTAGATATGATTGGTTAAAATGTCTCCCCTTTTATTGTATCATGATGGCAATAATTGATTTTTGTGCACTCTATTATTAATTACTATGTACTATATCTCTAATTTATGGTACAATAAAATAATTAAATTGAAAAATAATATTATATATTAATTACTAGTGTACATTAACCATAAATATGGTTTTATTAAATTCAAAAACTCAATTTTCTCGTTGATGTTAAAGTATTTGAATAGACAAAAATTTTATGGAATTTATTTATGAATTTACAAAAAATAATTTAAAAAAAATGTAAAATTTGAAAAAAAATGTATAAAACATGTGTACAATTGATTTATAATCCTCTCATTTATATCAATTTATTCATATAACTATATGACATGTGGACTATAATACAGCAGTATATAAAAAATCGCTATCAATCACCCCCCATATTAAATATAATAATTATTAATTTGTTGATATTCTCTTCAAATATCAATATATAATTATACAATATATATATATATATATAACCTTTATTTACCAAAAAAATATTTAATTATATTAAAAATTAATAGAAAAATTAAACAAATATTCATATAACTTATTTTACAATTTTATTATTATTTGGAATATATACAACACATTACATTAAAATATTTTATTAAAATAAAAAAGCAAAAACCTAATACTAAAAGCAAGAAACCTAGCGATACCCTCTTGATAAAGTTCAATATGATTTTATTTTATCATTACTCCATAGAACGTTCTATGGATACACTACAAAAACGATAGAAAGCGAAATACAGACACTACAGACACAGACGATCTTCTTCAAAAGTTGAAAGCGAACTACAGACACAGACGAACTTCTTCAAAAGTTTGGCGACGTCGCTAATTTGTCAATCCGTCGATGTAGTCGATGCCAGTGGACTGCAACCAGGAATTTCCTTGTATGAATTCTACCACTGTAAATTTGCTCGCCTCTTGAGAACTTTTGATCACCCGATAGCCAGGCCATTTCACACGGTTTCCAGTAGCAGAGCCTGGCCCTGTATTCATATATTCTCCATAATACAAAGTTTTCAAAGCAAAAGCTCCATCCCATTCCAGCCAGCCCGCAGGCTGAATGACCCCATCTATGTACGATTGCATGTAAACCGTTCGGGAATATTCCTTCCACGGCCTCCCCAGATAAGTTGGGAACGAGCTTTTCACCGGAACAAGGTCGGCATGGGGAGAGATCTTGCAGTTGTGGATGGAAGTTCCTGTGTTTTGGTTCGGATCAGTTCTGCCCTGTGCTGTGATGGCATTTTTCTGATTTGCACCGGGTTTTCTGGGCACAAGAGTGCAGCTCTGAAACACCACTGCGGCATTCCCAAATATGAAATCTACTGTACCCAAAATGTTACACTGGCTGTAGAATTGGCGAAGAGAATGCGCGTACAATGTGTCTTGGTACGCTGCAATCTTGCAGCGATATAACACTGATTGGTCTGATCCTACTCGAAGAGCCACCGCCTGATGTTTGTCTGGTCCTGCTGTGTTGACGAACGCCATGTCTTGTGCCATAAACCCCTTCCCTAGAGCAGCTGCATTCAAACATTTTAAGAAGATTAGCTCTTGAAGGACTCAAGTAGTTAAACATAGTTGCATCAATTTCTAAAAATGGAAAGTTCTCATCTGTAAGGCGTGATGAATTCTCTGGAACGTGAGGATTTAAGGATTTTGTGAGATTGTGATCCGGAAAACTGAATTTATGAAAGATTTAGAAGTGGGTTAGTGATTTACCGAATGTGGCGGAATTGAAAGTGGTGGATCCGTCTATCACATTTCTGCTCCCCGTAACGATTGTGGCCTCCATGCCTTCTCCAATCAACATGATATTAGTCTTCGTTTTACCCACCTCCACGTTCTCCTTGTACGTTCCCTTCTTCACCTTGATCACATATCTCTTACCACTTTTCTCTGGGGCCGCCGCTATGGCTTGTGAAATCGTTTTGAAATTTCCAGAGCCATCCTGAGCCACGATCACGTTCAGCACTACGTTGTTTGGAGAGGATCGTAGGAGTCTCCGATCTCCCGCAGATAGCCATGAAGGAAAATCATCCTTGATGGAATCGGACGGGAGGCGTAGCTCAGGGGATGGATCGGGCCTTCTTGACTCATGCGCCACCTTTGCTATGGCCAGAGAATTGCTAACGAGCTTCCTCAAGTTTTGCACGCTGCTCTCAACCAGAACTCTAGCCACGCTCTTTGGGTAATCCGAAATTCCGTCCAAGCAAGTGTCCTGGTTGGTGATTGAGGCGCTGAGCCACGTTTGTAAATCGCCGGCCTGTTCACGCGTGAATGCCTTTAGATCATGGCGTTTCAAAAGTGATATAGAGCTATCAAGTTGATCCCTCGTAATATGTTGGGTATTTTTTTTGCTTCTTTGAGATGGATAAATACCAAAACCATCAAAATACAAGACACAGAGGCAATGCTCTGTTTGCTTTGCTCCAAGATCTTTTACACAGAGAAGTCTTTTTAAAACAATTACACAGGACAGAGTATTTCACCACCATAAAATTTCCATTCATTAAACAAAAAAAACATTTACATATTCATCCTCTTTCACTCAGAGGGATTCACCAAAACATTTACTCTGCCTCCTATGAAATTTACACCACCGTGTGTAAATATTTCATTTACATTCACTGCTGTGTGAAAACAAAATTACAGGGAGTTACTGATTTACCTTTTCACCTGTGTGAAACAATTCATGGATTTGGAACTAAACAAGCCACTGGTTTTTCATTCACTTCTCCTCCTGCACTGCTGTGCAAACTTTTCATTTTTTACATTACAAAGACAAAGAAAATCTTTTTTACTTCTGCTGCATAAAAATCCATGGTTTTCATTCGATGCTGCGGAGCCCTGTTTCTCTTCACACCATATGCAAAAATCCCCGTGTGTAATAATAAAATTACATCTATGGAGTCAACGCTCCTAAGTTAAAAACATATGCCAAAAAAAATAATTAAAAAAAACATTATAGTTTCCGCCCATACTCCATATTAAATTTATGCCCATGCCTGCCGTATGAAATCATAAAGACTTTTACCTAAGTTAATGACACCTTCAGTAAAAACATTAAATAAAACGTGCCGTAAAAGTAAAATTAAAGTTCGGGCAGGTTGAGTGAAATCCTTGTCCGTCGACCTGATCGGACGCAATTCGCTCACCAACCTCTGACAAAACAAACGACCTTTGCCGGCCGGGGAAAGTGGTT
>APFE030500435.1:13212-40291 GCA_000404065.3 Pinus taeda | reverse complement strand
CATAGTTGTTGTTAGTATATTTTACGCTCTTGTTTGCTCTCTTTTGCTTGTGCAGGTGTTCATCCGCGAGGATAGCGGAGAATTGTGATCGGCTGGAGCGAAGGGGCGAGAGGATCATCTCTTCGACAAACATAGCGTTGGAATTCAAGTAGGTTTCTTTTACCCACTTGTTAATTACAACTAGGAACCTGCAGTGTAGCATTGTTTGATTGTTGCTAGACCCCTGTTGGGCTAGTAGGGATCGCCTCTATCCGTAGAGGGGATTTACCTCTCCAACAGCTAGTTATGAAGTAAGAGTTTTGGTTTATGTTTTGTTGAAAGGATGTCTTAGTGTACCTAAAGTGGAAATCTGCAGATAATGTTAGTTCATTGGGCAATGGAGTCTGTGGCTACTGGCTTTTTGAAATCTTGAGTTGAGCAACTGAAATTACAGGGCCATTTGAATACTTCATAAAACAAACTTGAAACTATGATGGTGAAATGTAAATAACCAGTGAAAAGCAATTAAGAATTTTCCACTAAGCTGGGGTGTGGGAAAGAGATATATTCCTCAGGAGCAAACTTGAATTCCTGAAACAATGATCACTGTGAAAGATATAGTGTGAAAGGGCAGCAATTAAGAATTAGACCTTTATTACTATAACTGAAGAAAACATTTATAATAGCTTAGATTGAGTTCAGGGTAATCTGTGATTAAATCCTGGAACTATTCTTTTTCCTTGCCACTAACTATAAAGCACAGAAGCATGAAAGAGATATGAAAAGATAACAAAACACATAACGAAGAGTTTTAGGGAAAACCTATTGTGCCATGAAGTACACAGGAATCCTGTAACATTCAGTTAAACACCACAATGCATCAAACAACACAGAGCTTTTGAAAATTCCATCGGCTTTTGTATTACTTCTCTGAGAATTTACAGCAAAATAACTCTAGAAGAGACATCAACAACAACCCCTGCAAACTCATGTGAGGGGGAATATATACAAATGTTTCATACAAAATATCTCAGGCAGCTATCTGAGAAATAAATATCCTCACCAACTCGTACAGGAAATAGCAGATAAGAAGTCATTGCAGCTTTCAATACAACATGAATGCTCTTTAATTCTGTCAGAAGACTTTTTGACCTTTGGTGGTCATTGAGTCGGTTGAATGCTTTGTTATAAATGATGAATGACGTGTCTTTGCAGCTCTGCCCTCCTGTAGCTTTTCGGCCCTGTCACCTGTGACTGTCAGTGCTGCTGTGGTGGCCGTATAGTTTCGCTGAGTTGGCTCAACCTCTTTTTCTCCATACATGCTGATATATCAAAATTTTCCTGTGCATGACAACTTACATATTTCAATGGAAAAAACTTGATTACAGACTCTGGTTTGACAGTATTAATTGTATCAATCCAGTCCAGACTTCCTGTGTGGGCAATTGATGTCTTAAAATTGCCTCTATAGTCTCATCCGCCTCTGTATATTTATAGAAATTCGGAGGCACATCAAACAAGTGATTGATTTCATTCATGATAAAAAATAAGTTCTCTACCCTGTTGTAGAGATTCTGCCCTGATGTTGGCCCTGATTCTTCTGAAGTGCTGGGCTTTTCTGTAATCTAATTTGTAGCAAAGGTGTTGACCCTCTTGGCATAATTTTCATGGGAAAGTAGTCTTCCTGCGCTGCTCATCAAGCTAGGAAGACCTCTGTTCTGCAATGCTACAAATTTTTCCATGAATTTATTAATCTTTGTATGCATATCCTGGCTTCTTCTCTCTAATGTCTGTACCAGGGTTCTTAGTGTCAGGACCCTTTTGACCATCGAAATGGTCTCAGTCCTGTTGGTAATTCCCATAGTGGCCAGCTGAGAACTTGTTCTGTGATTAAGCACATTGATCATTCTAGTGGCAGCCTCAGGCATATTGCCAAGAGATGCCCTTGCTCTTTGGATTTCCCTATGTGCTTTTCCAATGAGCCCCATCTGCTCATGAATAGCCTCAATATATTGCCACTGGTCAGTGATGGGATGGCCAATATGGCGGCCCCCCCAATAGGACTGCTTGAGTTCAGCTGTTACTTTATCAAGTGTGAGCTCTTTCTCCAGCTCATTTATCCTCCTTTTGAGAGTCTTTATCTCTCTTTCTATCTCAGCTACGTTTTGCTTGGATTTATCATATCTTTCATTGAGCTTAGCCAAAGTTTCTTTGGCTTGACTCAGCTCTGTCATTTGGGCCTCCAAGACCTGAATTTCATTCCTGAGTTTCTGCATACCAAGACTTTGAGCCTGCTCTGTTGTTGGTGCTGAGGTAGAGGGTGTTGTTTGCTCTGTCTGCTGAATGGGAGGGGCAGTGGTTTGAGGAGCTTCTTTCAGATTGATTATTTCTGGAGGGGGCTGAGAAGTTTGGCCTGCCTCTTTATGTTGCAATGTTGCCTGCAGTGCAGCCTCTGATTCTCCCAACTTTTCTTGTATTAGGATCAGCTGTTTATATAGTGACACCAGCATAGTTGTTGCATCCTTGTCATGTCTCAGTTGGGCAACTTCTTCAGTTTGGGGATGAAGAGTTGCTGGGATCTTGATCATCTTCCTTAATGATGCCATATCTGCATCCCTTAGCTTCAACAGCTCCTGCACAGCTTTGACATCCTTGGGATCGTGCCCAAGCTCTATTATGATGTC
This sequence comes from Pinus taeda, assembly GCA_000404065.3. NCBI lineage: Eukaryota > Viridiplantae > Streptophyta > Pinopsida > Pinales > Pinaceae > Pinus > Pinus taeda. Next base: position 37,628 of record APFE030500435.1, on the reverse strand, counting down.
CTCCAAAGCTTTGATTCTATTGTCTTTTGCTTGAGAGGATGCTCTTTCCAACTCAAGTTGGGAAGTTGTGTTATTTAGGCTATTTTCTAGCCTGTAATTCACTAATGTTTTATCTGCCAAGGAGGCATATACCATCTCACCCGCTTGCTTGTGTAATTCAATCTGATCCATCGGGTGGATGTCCTTGGCAAGGACCTCAAGGTTTGTCCTGATATAATCTGCAGCTGACTGTGGCTGCTGCATGGCTGGTATGAAGTGGCTCATAATCATCTTGCCCTCATGGACATCATAGGCAGACATAAGTCTTTGCTGGTTGGTGGGAGCCATTTTCAACAGATGATTATATAATTGTATCCTTATGGGCTCATTCCTCTTCTTTATGTCCTTGAACTGCTGCTTGATGCTCTGTTCACCTCCTCTTTGTTGACTTGAGGAGCTAACTTCTCCTCCTGCTGTCCTCTCTTGTTCCTGCTGGAAGGAGCTTGCAGAGGCCTCCATGCTAGGTGGGCCCATGCCCAAAGATTGCCCTATTGGCATTTCTTCCTCTGAAAAAGGATTCAATCTTTGCCTCCTTTCCCCTTGAGTTGTTGATTTTGTGAGGGGAGTCTCTCTATCCCTTTTCCTACTTATGTCCTCCTTTTGAGGGGTTTGGAGGACTGAAGCTTCAGCTCTTATTTCTTGCCTAGGAGGCACAATTTGTGGTGGCTGCTGCTTAGTGACCATTGGGGCCTCTGCTGTTTGCTCTTCTTGCATTGGCTGTTCCTTTTCTGGCTGTTGTACCTGTTGTTGTTGCTGTGCTTCCTGCTGTTGTACCTGTTCCTGAAGTCGCTGCTCTAGCTCCATTTCTTTCTCCTTGCCTTTGCTAGAGGTTTGATCTGTAGCTTTGACTACCTTCTGATGCGCTATGGAGGATGAGGCAGCTGCTCCCACTTGAGTGCTTGTAAGAGAAAATACCTGTGCAGGAAGTTCTAAGTCAGCCATCTTTAGGAGATTTCTTCATGCTCTTTCATTTAACTCTTCTTGTGTGACAGGTTCCTCTAAGGTGCCTCTCTTCCATTTTGTTTGATTTGCATATTTTTCTATGTGAGGCAACCTCACATGGTCATAACTGGACAGCCTATACTTGACCCTTCTTAAGGTTATGAAGTGATGGGGTCATAAGGTTTCCAGAGGAAACTGGTCTTTAGGCCAAGGCCTTCTAGCATTCTGTTTGCCTCTTGCCAGCCTTCCTCCCTTTTGTTATAAACAAAGTGGCCCAATTGGTTTTTTACCTTCAGCTGTGCTTTTTTGCCTTTGCCTGAAAAATTCTTCACATCAGCATTCCCAAACTGCCTGAAGTATTCAAGGGCAAACAACCTCATAGGCACATATTTGGGCAGTCTAAATGGGGGTAACTCAGAGCCGTATATTCTAATAACGGTGTGATTTTGGTAAAAATACCAATCCCCAATGTTGTATACTTTGGACAACTGAAGGATCCTCTGCATCTCTTCGGTTAGTCTTGGAGGGGGTGAGCTCAGGAGCAGAGACATGGCTGGGTGGATAAAAAGGTCTATAAACTCACAGTAAGTGTATGGAGAATAGGCTGTGCAGTGAATAGCTGAGGTTCAATACACTACTGACCTTGGATTTCCTTGTGCATCCACTCTTTTCATAGCAAAAGAAAAATTCTCATGTTGATAGTATAAAATCAAGTGGTAGATGTAGGAGGAGTATCTGAACACCCTTTCCCTTGATAGGTTCATCAATTGCTCATGCATTTTGTCTGATATGTAGGTGGCATAGTCATAGCAGATTGGAGTTTTGCTAGGGGAAAACATGAGCATCATTACCAGTATAGTTTCATCAAGATACTCAATTGAGTTATAACCCAGAATGGGACTGATCATATCTGCAAGGTCCCTGCCCAATGGGTTGAGGTAAACATGCAAAATTGGAGGGTACTGCACAGTATCAGATTTAATATATAGTTGGTTCAGCTTGGTGATCTGAGCATTTGTCATCTTAGCTCCTTGATTTATCAGATCAAACAAAGATAAAGGAACCAATTTCTTCTCAGTTTTGAATTGCAGCATCTCTCTGATGGCCTCAGGTGTAATATAGAAAACAACTGAGCCTGAAGGGTCAAGCACAGCTCTCTGAGTGGCATCATAACCATCAACACATAGGTGAATTAGGTAAGGAAATGGATTGACTTGAGGAAGCTTGAAGATTGGGAGGAATGAATCCCAAATGCCCAATACATCTATTCCAGTCTCATGTTTAGCTTTTAATTCATTTAACAGGTGGATGTGGAACTTACTGTGCATTAGAAATTCCTCTGAGATTTGATAATCCGAATCTGGTAATGCCTGCCACTCCAATTCTCTCTGAGGGGCATTTAAAGGGGCAACATTGAGGGCTACAGGTGCTACTGGTGTATCCATGGTTACTTTAAAACTCTGCTTTATATGTGAATTAGTGTTACTGTGCAGAGTAACAGACAAGAGTGTTTCTTGCAAAGAGAGGTGATTTATTGAGAAACAGAGGACAAAGGGTAAATTGCAACAATTGAAATACTGCACAAAGCACTAAAAAAGGCAAATACTTGTCCTTGACAGACTCTTTCACGGTAATTAGGTGTAGTTCGGGTTCCCTGTTCACGATTGCGCGAACAAAATGCAGGTTTTGTGAAAGCTTTGGTAAACAAGGCTTAGCTAGTGAATTTCGACCTTATAACTTCAAATGGGAACTAGGCACAGGGAATTTGCCCGTCAATTATACGTTTTTTCTGTGTTTTAAGTTAATTTAGGCGATTTGCAGACAAAACCAGGCGCAGAGAGGATTCACAGGGATAAATACCTGGTACACTGACAGTCCTGGTCACAAATGCAGGTGGGTTGGCATGCCGATGGTCTCCAGGTCGAATTCAGCAAGTTGGCGTGAGTTTGGACGTAAAATACATGTAGGAGACACCACAGTCATTTTTGCAAAAAGTGCAAAAAACGCGAAATTTTGGCCAAAATATGGGTTTTTTGGAACATTGGCGCCTTTTTCGGATGACGTCAGCATGACGTCATCGGCTGGGGTCAAGGTCGGATGACGTCATTAGGTGACATGGCGGCTTATGAGTGGTCCACGGGGATGGTGAGGTGGCGGACAGGTGGAGCAATGGCGGACGAGGGCGACGACGCGGCGATGACGTAGCAGTGATGCTGGCAGTGACGTTGGCAAGGCGGGTTGGCAGAAACCGGAAACCGTAGGCAGTATGATATCGCACCGCCTTTCATACGGAAGTGGAGTTGTCAGAGGGGGCTCCGATACGCTGTAGGGGTGACGCGTGGCCGAGGCCTGACGTCACCCTCTGACAGATATCGGAAGCTAACTTACGGACGTCGGGGCCGGTCCGATATGCATGTGGGCCGTTGGATGAAAGGCGCCCGATCGGACGGTCGACGGGTCAATGACTTGTCCGGACGACAGAGCGTCGGGCGGGTAATAAAATATTGATTTTTCCTTAAATTCGTGCCCGGCGGGACTTTGTAATATTGCGAATTTGTATGGTTTTTCAATGTATTTTTTTATAAAATCGCACATAGCTCCAGGACTTTGGATAAGTCGGGAAAGTGGGTTTTTTATGAAATTTTTCCGTTTGAGTGGGTTAAGGGTGAAAATGGGTTTTTTACAAGGTTTCCTAGCAAATGAAGGGTTTGAATAGGTTAGATGATTTCTGAAGGAGGAAAAGAGGTAAGGCTTGGGTTCTTAAACTGACCAAATGTCAATTTGATTCCCTAGTAGTGAACATATGGCTATAATGCCAAGGGGGGGGATATTTATCGAATGCTTGGGGTTTATACACCATGGTGTTATAATAGTAGGGAAAGGGTGACATAGGGAATTTAGGTAATAGAAGTTAGGGGTTAATATGGAGGGAAAAGGTGAATGAGGAGTGATATCACTAAGTTTTTTTTTGAAAACCACTTAGCTTAGGGAGTAGATCAAAATGAAAAGAATTTTGCACAAGAAATGTGGCTCTTAAAGGAAACCAGAACCAACATAAAACCTTGAATTCTTTCACAAACACAACTGGTGTAGGGATGTTAGTAATGAGTGTAAAACAAGGAAAAAAGGAAGTTAGACATGCTCCATTGTGTTGTTTTCCTTATATTGACCAACAAGATTCAGTTTGAAAGGAATACCACTTCTGCAACCCCATCTACCTACCCATCTACTTCCCTAACATTTTTTGTTTCTTCTTGGAGGGTGCACTTGGACTTGCAGACCCTTATGTGCCTTTTCTTTTCCATTGGCTTTTTCTTTTGATTGCCTATTTAGCACTGCCCTTATTGCTTCCAAGGCCCCAGATTAAGCAGTTGGGAACCTTAGTTTTCTTTGCCTAACTATTGGTCTGCCAAGATTAAACAGTTTGGACAGACTTCTTTCTCTATTCTACAATAGAAAATTGAAACATGGCATGATCCATATTAGTCTGTTGGACCATCCATCAAAATTTAGTAAACATGAAGGCATGTACACACCTTGCCTTGTCTTGGAAATATGGGATCTTTGTATCAGCAAAGCAGAGCATATTTGGCATTTTGAATTTTCCAATCATGAAATATGAAACCTATTGGTATAGGTATGCAACACCTCCTTTATTCTCCTCTATATAGGTGATGAGATTAAAATCTCCTCCTATCATCCATAAATCATCCAATCTATGGTTTTTAACCTTTCCTACATTTTGTAGGAAGGTTTCTTTTTCTCCTAGAATATGAAGGCTATAAACATTTGATGGGATGGCCTAGCCATGAGATATAAGATGTCAAAATATCCCTATAATAATTCTTGGTGAGTCGATCCAGTCTTCAAATATGACTTCCCTTGGGTTCCACATTATAGCCAACCCACCAGCACTTCCTCAAGTGTCTTGTGCCATTACTTCATACTATATCTTGAGTTTGCTTACAATTTCTTTCAACCAATTCTCTGAGATCTTTATTTCTTAAATAATTAAGATACCCAGAATCTCTTGCTTGATGTTTTCCTTGAGATATCATTTTTTACCTCGACTGTTGAGGCCTCTCAAATTCCAGGATACTATTTTCATTTTGAGGATTTATTAATTTGATGGAATACTACTGATAGTGGTACCACTCTCCCTGCATTCATGAGCATATCCCCTACCATATAATTTGATTCATGCAACTTATTTCATCCTCTTTTATTTCCTACTTTCCCTTATTAGCCTAGATCTGATCCACTTCCTGATTGGAGGCCACATTCACTTGGGGGATCTGATTGAATCTTCCCTTGCTCGGCTTGAAAACTCTATAATGTGTCCCAATAGAGCCTTTTTTATTCTTCCGATATAAATATCTCATCCAGGTTACTCCATTCATTTCAAAGTCTCTTTAATACTCCTTCCTTTGTGCTTGGTTCTTCTCCATTCCTGTCAATTTCCATACTTTCTTGATCCTCTTATGGATCTTCTTCATCTTGGTATTTTGGGTCCTCCTATGCTTTCCTCTTTGGTTTATTAATTTTTTTTAGGAGCCATAACTCCCTATACTATTAACTATTTATTTGACTCATTTGATGCTTCACCAATCAAAGCGAGAACCTCATATCTATTACCACTACCCTACACCATTTTTGGTGCTTTTTGAGAGTTTGATAGCATAAATTTATTGTTTTTCCTTTTGTTTATCACTAGTTGAAATACATATATCTCCTCTTGGGATTTAGTTCCTTTCCTTTTGGTCTCTTTTTCCATAGTTGTTGATTGGTTTAATGGGCAATCCCTAAAAAAATGACCATACTCGTGGCATCTTCTACATCGAAATGGAACATACTCATAGTCCATAGGTTGCTTCCAAACTTCATCCTGGTATTAAAATTCAATGAATTTCGGAGGGGGTTCAATGATATTCATGTAAATAAATATTTGGGCATATGATGTGTATCGCCCTTTTCACGTAGAGTCAACTACTTTCATAAATATCCCAAGGATGTTTCCTATTCCTTGTAAGCTTTTTGGGTCCTAGAAATCAACCAGAAAGGAAAAAAAAATGAACCTTGATTGGGGAAGCCATAAATATTTCCTGATTTGGGTTGTAACATTATTCCCAATGTCTCAAGAATAATCCTACATTATATAAAAATATGGTCAATTTTCAAAAACCATTTCCTTATCCTCTATATTAGTGAAAACTACTATGAAAAAGCCCCTAGCTCCAAGCTTTAAAACTATGTCCTTTGGGTTTCCATTTAAACTAGATCCATTTGATGAGGTCTCGTTCCAAGGGCCATGTCCTTAAAAATTAAGATATCAAGGCATGGTATTTCATGTAGCTATGTTAAGACTCCAGTTTATTGTTTGGAATAATGAACTTGGGGTTTTTGGCAGCCCTAGGAAGGCACTGGCCTCTTATTTTAGTTGTCACTATGCTCCCATTGTTGGGTTTCCATCAGCACCTCCCTCCTTTTCCTTGTCCCTTGACGTCTCCCATTTACCATTTGATTCTCTTGTTACTATGTTCTGGTAGGAGGGGATCGATCCTCCTGCAGCCAGTGCTCTCATTTGGACTTCCATGCTCCCTCGATCAATATATATCCACAGCGAATAATTTGTCTAAAACCCTACAGCGTGATTCAAGGTTTGTAGGATGAAACCGTAGCAGATCTAACAAAGATGTAGATTTCATAATAAAAAATTCACCAAATTCTAGTCAAAAACTCCAAAAAAAATAATTATTATTATTATTAAAATTATTATTGTAGAAATTCCATGTAGATTCAAACTACTTATGTAAATACTAAACCAAAAGACTTGAATCTTCTCTACTCATCAGCGGAAATAATTAATTGATCAAGAAATCACAACATAAAAGAAAAGATTCAATCACATATGCTCAGAGATTTAACTAAGGGGAAATATTGTTTCTCAAAACCACTTTCAATCTGTATATTACATTTGATCAGAAAAATAAGGAACAAAATACAATGTTTTTTCTTCCTGGACAATTTTTGCATAAGTATAATCTATCTCTATCCCAATTGCCTGCCAAGATCCTATTTCCTTGTGTTGTTTCTCAAGGAATTAGCCCCCTGTTAATTATGGAAATCACCATCCTGAATTGTGCAATCCCTATAGGCCCTTCTCTGACTACATGCACCACCTATATAACTCAGAAAATTATACAACTGATAGTACATTTCCCTTGAACTCCAATATCAACTGAATAACTCAAATTTCATGCATGCATGACTTAATTATGTTTGATTTATCAATTAACTAGTTGAACACATGAAGTTTCACCCCACTACTAGACTTCCTACTAGTTCCTCTGATAGATGGAACTAGTTTAACTAACATTAACTTAGTTTACCTAAATTAAACTATTACAACTCAAGTTAAACTCAACCTAGGCTCCTAAAATTTAGGAACCACTCTACATGACTCAAATTAGGCCCTCAACTCGAATTAACTAAGCCAACTAAGTAAAATTAACTTAGTTAACTCATTCTTGTTGTCTTGTGATGTGGAATTACAGTTTTCTCCTAATTTAATTCAAGGAAAAATTAAATCAGGATTTTCTTATTTCCATTTTCAACATGCCCTCCCAACAAGAAATGGATTATATTTTACCTCAATCCTTCCTTTATGGAACTCGAATTTTCATTTTGAGAATTCCTTTGTCAAAATATCTGCATCATGTTCCTTTGTAGGAACGTACGCCTACAACATGATTCTCCTATGCACACAATCTCATAGATGGTGATATCGGATGTAAATATGTTTGGATCAATCATGAAAAATCAAATTATCGGAGAGTTTGATATAAAACTACTTTTCAAGGTAAATAACTGTAGGATCCACCATCTGGCCAAATAACCCAATAAGAATCTTCATCATCCAGATATCTTCACTGCTTGACTAGCAACCATGTACTCTGCTTTTGTTGAACTGAGTGCAATTGATATTTCTTCATGTTGTACCAATAAACTGATGCTAACCTAATATTGAAGATGCCTCCTAATGTTATCTTCCTATCTGTTGGACTGCCTGCCCAATATTCATCTATGAAGCCTTACAGTTTCACTCCCTCTATCTGCATGTACCAAAGACCAAACTGAGTGGTGCCTCTAAGGTATCTCAACACATGTTTGGTTTCATTCCAATAGAGTTTGGTTGGCTTAACCATTGCTTGATTATGCTGGTTAAATTCATAACATATGTTTGGTCATGTGTTCACCAAATACATAAGTGAACCCACAAGCTACCTGTAAATAGTCGCCTCCACTGCTTCACCTAAAGTAGCATTTTCCTTCCTCCAATTCCCTGCTAGATGAGTCTCCATGGGTTTGTTTCTCTCCATGTGGAACTTCTTCACTATATCATTAGCATAATTTCCTTGAGAGACAAACACTTCAACATCTCCTTGCCATACTTCCATATTGAGGATATAATGCATGAGCCCCAAGTCCTTCATCTCGAATTCTCCTATAAGATTATCTTTGCAATTTTTTACCAGATTCTCATCACCTCTTATAATTAAATCATCAACATATAATCAATAATTTACCTTTAACCATAATATGGTAAATTTTTTCATCTGCTTCACATTTGGTGAAGCCCAGCCTGGTGAAATAGTTGTTGATCCTGGTGTACCAAGCACAGGGTGCTTTTTTCAATCCATACAATTCTCACTTGAGTCTACACACATGTGACTCTCTATCAAAGGTCTCAAATCCTTTCGTATGTTCAATGTACACCTCTTCATTAATCACTCCATTGAGGAATGTTGTCTTCACATCCATCTAATGCATCTTCCATCTCATCTGCACTACAAGTGCTAGAATTGATTTGATAGAAGAGTACCTTGCTACTAGAGAAAAGGTCTCATCGTAATCAGTTCCCTCCACCTAAGAGAACCCCTTGGCCACAAATCTAGCCCCGTGCTTCTTGATGCTTCAATCTACTACTTGCTTCACCTTATAGATCCACATAGAACCTACCATTGACTTATTCTCTGGTCTTGGGACAACTTCCCAAACACTGTTTCTAACTATGGAATCATATTCCTCTACCATGGCATCAACCCATACTGGCTTCTGTACTTCTTCCTTGAATGAGGATGGTTTTGTCTCAACTAGCTCACTCATCATAGCCACATACCCAGTGCACTGATCTAGTGATCTCATCTACCTTCGTTGTGATGTGGGTTCTCCCACGTTCTCTTTAGCATCATGCAATAATTTGTCAAATTCCCTAGCATGCTTCCTTCCATCTCTGGATATCTATGCATGAGTGGGAATTTCCACTCTCTTCTCCTCTTCTTGTGGCTACTCCACATCATACTAAGGTTATTCCTTTGTAGCCAAAATCTCCTCATCTACATGTAACTGAAGCTTCCTATCAAGGGAACATCTCATGGCCTTCTCTTCATCGAACTTCCGATCTCTACAAAAAATTATCATCCTGTGAGATGAAAGGTACACCCAATAGTTGTGAGGTGTATTAGTGTACCCCACAAATATTCCCAATTCAGTTGTTAAAACTAGCCTTTTCCTTGCATCCTTGGTAACATGATAGTAAATTGATGAACCAAATATCCTGAAGTGTGACACATCTTGTTTCTTCCCTGAAAAAGCTTCTTTTGGTGTACTCATACAAAGAATATGACTCCTGTTCTACACATATAAAGTTGTGTTGCATGCTTCAACCCACAAATGCAGTGCCCTGATCATGTAACATCGCCCGTGCAGCTCCCATAATATTTTTATTCTTCCTCTCATCCACCCCATTTTGTTGTGGGTTATGGGGTGTTATTAACTCCCGTCAAATTTCTTATGATGCACAGAAATTATTAAACTCATTCGACACATATTCACTACCATTATCACTCCTAAGAGCCTTTGCTTTCCTTCCAGTTTATTTTTCAACAAGTGCTTTAAATTTGTAAAATTTGGAGAATGTTTGGTCTTTCTTCTCCATGAAGAAAATCTAGCACTTACGTGATAAATCATCTACAAGTATCACATAACACCTATGCTTAGATGTGGAGGTTATTGAGAAGGGTCCATATACATTTGAGTGAACTCTTTCAAGGATTGTTAGTGCTCTATTGTCCTTATGATTAAAGGTGGCTTTGGTGTACTTCCCAAGTGTACACCCTTTGCATGTATCTCATTGCTCTAATGCACCCTTAGGAAGTCCTGTAGAAATCTACTACATGATCTTCAAAGCTCCATGGTACAAATGGCCAAGTATCCTATTCCATAATTCACCGATATCTCGGCTCTACACCTTCTCTAATTTTTTTCTCAAGGAAGCACAATCTTCTACATCCAATTTTTAGAGGTTCTTCACTTGAACCCTGATCTGCTTCACTTGTTCCATGGAGATATCTTTAAGGAAAACCTTTCCTTGTCTAAATATCACATAGTATCCACGATCTTACAACATAGCAACCAAAAGTAAATTCTTCTTTAGACTCAGAACATACATGACATCTTTTAATGTGAGAGGAGAATTAGAATCCCTCTAAAAAGTAATTGTATTGATATTGGTTGCACTACATCATCCATCATCTCCCATCTCGATGTGCATCTGGAGGTCCTTCTCCTCCAAGTCACTGAAAAATTCTTTATTACTTGTCATACGGAATGAGGCTTCACTATCCAGATACCACACACTACCCATCATAGATGTCACCATGCATGCAATGAGTGTGAAATCCAACTCGAATTACGAAGCTAGAGCTTCACCTACAACTCCTCCTGACAGCTTCACGTCATTAGGATTTGGTAGACCTTTTGAACCAACTAATGTGGTTCATCCCACCTTATCCTGAGGATGAACTACATTATTTGGTTTGAAATGTCTACCAAATATTAATGATGTAATTAATCCGAAAGGAATTTCTCTACATTTAATGTTCAACAAGTCCTTCTTGCCTACCTTACCAAAATCTCCTTTGGATTGGGATTTCTTCCCTTTCCCTTTCTTTTCCTTTCCATACAAGGCATATTTCTCGTCATCATCATGTTTGGATGAGGTTCCATCTCTAGTGTTCCTCCTTATCTCTTCTTGCACCAAGTTGGACCACAAACGCTCCCAATTTGGTAGCTTCTCCCTCCCATTTACTGAATCATGGTAGTTTCCCAGCTCTTGGGAAGGCCTAGAAGTGATAGGATTAGTAGATCATATTCAACAACTGTAATACCAACTCTCTCAAGTTCATCTCGACATTGGGTGAACCTGCTCAAGTACTGTGGTATTATGTTTCACTTCTACATATTGATCTTTTGAAGCTATTCCTTCAGTGCCAGCTTCTTGTGGTCACTGTTTTTCTGAAATAAGTCTATCAAGGCTTTCCACATTGCATATTGGGTATCCTTCCTATGGAGATTCAAGATAATATGATCTCGAACTCCTTCTAGTATGATCCTCCTCTCATTTTCAATGCATTTCTTCCAATCTACAAAATCTTGAGCATCAGTTCTTGGAGGCTTAGGAATATCATTGTCTTTGAATTTATTCAACCTGTTATCTTCCAACACTGCCTCCATATTTTCCTTCAAATAAATATAACTTGAGTTACTCTCAAGGGCATACTCGAGTCTCAATCCACAGAATGACATCCTGCTGAGTCTGAAGAATGATCCTGTAAATTTGATTTACCTACAAATACAAGCTTGAATTTTTCTCTTCTATTTTGATTTCTGCTCTGATACCATGTAAAAATTCCTTCTAGAATCAAACTACTTATGTAATATGCTAAAACAAAATACTTGAATCTACACTAATCATCAGCGAAAACAATTAATCGATCGAGAAATCACAACCTAAACATGAGAAAATATTCAATCACATATGTTCATAGATTTATCTAAGGGAAAAGTTTGTTTCTAAAAACCCCTTCCTATCAGTATATTGCATTAGATCAGAAAAATAGAGAAGAAAACACAATTCTTGTTCTTCTTGAACAATCTCTACACAAGTACAATCTATCTCTCTACCTCACAAGCTGACTCTGGCCATTACTTATCAATTATGCTACCTACCAAGATCCTATTTCATTTTCTTTGTTTCTCAAGGAATTAGCCCCCTATTAATTAGGGAAATCCCCATCCTGAATTGTGCAATCCCTATAGGCCCTTCTCTAACTACATGCACCACTTGTATAACTCAGAAAATTATACAAATGATAGTACACTACCCTTGAACTCTAATATCAATTGGGTAACTTGTATTCCATGCATGCATGAGTCAATTATGGTTGATTTATCAATTAACTGGTTAAACACATGAATTTTGACCCCACTACTAGACATCCTACTAGTTCCTCCAACAATTGGAAATAGTTTAACTGAAATTAACTCAGCTTAACTGAATTAAAATATTACAAATCAAATTAAACTAAACCTAGACTCCTAAAATTTAGGAACCACTCTATATGACTCAAGTTAGGCCCTTAACTTGAGTTAACTGAGCCAACTAAGTGAAATTAACTTAGTTAACTCATTCTTGTTGCATTGTGATGTGGAATTACAATTTTCTCCTAATTTAATTCAACGGAAAATTAAATCAGGATTTTCTTGTTGCCATTTTCAACAATTATTACAATTTTAAATTATTATTAAAATTACTAATAATTATAACAATTAAAAATAATAATAATAGACCAAATACAAAATAAATAAATAAAGCATTATTGAAATTATTCATTCCCTCCTATGTCATGCCTCTGTCTCTTGAAGATATGAATCTATATCTAGCTTTAAAACGTGGTCTCTCTCATCAGACTCCTAAGAAGACATAACACTTGAAGAAATACCTAAGTGACATTTATCGAGTCATTTCTTCGTCCTTCCAGTAGATCATGAATGAAGGGGTTATCTCTTCTTGTTTGTGGTCCTTAGAGGTATGTTGTAATGTTGGAAGTTGTGGGAAATTTGACCTAACCCTAGATTGGTTCAAATTTATCACACACATAATTCCCATCTTTTTTGGTACCTACCTCATTTCATGTTCGATTTCGAGATTCTTCACTAGGATTTTTAGAAATTTTTAAAATGTAATTCTTGTGGCATCTACCTACCTTTTTGGGTCATTTTCTCTTTGCTGCAAACCTAGAGAGATCTGTCTTCTTTGTTGATGCGAAAATAAATCCTTGTTTGGTCATTTTGTAGATGAATCATTAAATTTTGAGGGTGTTCAAGCTTGAATTGGGAGGTTGTAATTTAAATTTGATTGCATCACCCTACTGTAGGTCATCACTGCAATTTGTATCTATCTTAGATTTTATTTCAAACCCTGTTGAGGTAATCTAATTTGGGTTAAAATTTTGCATTGATCTTGGAGTTTAATTTGATGGTTTTCTTTATATTCATTTTTACTGTTGTCTTTTGTAAGAGGATACACAACCCCACTTGCAAATCCATCCAAAGATAAGTTGACACCACATACATTGTGAAGGAGTGATTAACAAACCCAAAATGGTAATTTGAAGTAATTTTCTTCCATCTCTTTTAATTTAATTTCAGTTATTATCTGGAAGCTTCTAAACATCAACTTATTTCACTTCATTAAGATATCAACAAGGTGATAAAAATTTAAATTTACTGAAAGTATATAGTTCACTTAAAATATTATCTATCTTCCTACCACATATATCTTAACCACTGAGGAAGTTTAATGGATTCTTCGGGCCCATATAAGTTCATGACATTTTTTTTGGTCCTTCAAGTGCTCATGCAAGTTAAACTCTTCAAAAATATCCCTAAGGTTTAAAGTAATTTTCCCTATAATCAATGCCAACTCTACCCTACATTATCATATTTCATTTGGATTCTCTTATATAACTTATACTATCGAAAAGAACATGATCATCATGTTGTTCTCAATAGTCACATGGGTCTACTTAAATATGCTCCAAATGTTACTTATTTTCCCACGTATAAGTATTTTTTTAGCACTTGCAATAACTATATTCTTTGGCTCTCACAAACCTTTCTTCTAATGCTCACACCAAGGCCTTAACCATCAACATTTTCACTTCATGAAAAATTTCAATAGGTATTGACTGGTGTCATTTTGGGTCTTAGATTATATAGTCCCCATCTAATTATTTGAACTTTAAGAGGTTGAGTTCCTCTTAAATATATTCTTATAACAAATAAATCTTTAATAACTACCTAAATTCCTCTTTAAGAATAACTAGATCTATAGTATTTCATTTAGGATCTATGCCTCTCCCTTGTATATTTTAAAATTATCACAAAACCTAGATTTCATCTATATGGACATCCCTACTTGTATATTCCAACTCTTTAAGGGCTCATGGAAAAATCATGGGACCTTGATGTTGAAATAGAAATTATGGAAGGAATATTTGTTTCAAAAGTGACATAAAAGACTAATTATAAGTTTTGGTGCACCCATAGTGCACCAATGACAAGGCTTGTAGGGCAAGGAATCATCACAAGGTAAAAACTACTAGTTTAGGCCTTAAACATGACTTTAATTTTTTTTAATCCACATATTGGACCTTAAAAAATAACGTAAGGTATATAGAAAGAATATTTGCCTCATGATTTTGATTTGCATTGATTCTAATGTATGACACACTAAGGATGTTTTTTCTCATCAAGTTCATTGTCCAATTGAATTATCATCACCATTAGCATTATGCACTACTCTTATGGTCTATGCATAAATCCCCTAGTCAATACAAAGACCTTGATAATGAGTATTTATCATATAAGTTGAATATTCACATGAGTATGAAACTCAAAACATTATGGATATGTATCCTTATCCAAGTTATCGTTAAGGGATGAAACCTATGATCATAGGACCTATACAATGCATTTAGTTTTCATGGGAAAATTTTAGATTCTCGAAACGTAGGACCTCCATTAGAAATATTTGTCCCTCAAGTGGCACATAAGATGAATTCTACGGTTTGGTGCACCAAGGGTTGGATTTTAGCCCATAAAATCATTCATGGATAGAAAATAAGGGCTTTAGTCCCAAACTATACTATTAGGTTGTATAGGGCATGCACTAGTTCTCAAAAAATGAAACAAGGTCCAAAAATAATATTTTAGTTTGACACTAGTCTCATTATAATGTTAGTCGCACTAGGGACAAGTATTCTAACAAAATAAATTCTTAAAGTATGAAAACAAGGGTCTATTTTGGCCCATGGAATCATTCATGTCTATAAACTAAATCCTTTAGCCAGAAACTATACTATTAGGTTGTATATAGCATGCACTAGTTCTCAAAAAGTGACACAATGTCCAAAAATAATGTTTTAGTTTGACACTAGTCTCATTCTAATGTTAGTCACACCAGGTACAAGTATTCTAACTAAATAAATTCTTCAAGTATGAAAATAAGGGCCTAGTTATGTGATTAATGCTTAGGAGTGGTTTACAAAATTGATTAATTATTTTTGTGCACCAAGTATTTTGGTTCTATTATTCTTTTAAATGAAACAATCCCACCTCACCCTCGTATACTTAGAATAGGGGTATTGGTACCATCCTAACCTTCATGATTCTCTCCCCATTTTTCCTAGAATTCCCAAATGGAAGGCGTATTCACAACTAATTGCATAGATGGTCAGCAATCCCAAAGGTTATTAATTAGATTTAATCTTAAGATCTTTGTGGACTTAGCGCAAGAGGATTTGTTAATAGAGCTAACCCTTGGAGTTAGGTTTTGATTGTATGATGTAGCACATTGTTTTCTCCTTTTATTTTTAAACATATAGGGTTTAATTCCTTATACACATAATAACTATGACATAATTCCTAAATTTTCATTCATTCTAGAGTAAGAAAAAACCATATTCTAAGGCATCATATAACTAAACGAAATATTTCCTATGTATAATTCATGACCAACCTTTTCTTACAGGATTATAAGAATCCTACCCAAAAGTTACTTTATGCATTCTTGATCTTTCACACAATCATATAGCTTTATATATTACACAATGAGATTGAAATTTGACCAACTACATTCCTTCATCTTTTTAAGAGTATTGCTTCCATACAATATGGAATATATACTAATCCTTGACATAATGTGTTTTCCAAGAACCTCCCAAAATGATGGTTCTTATATGATATTGAGGATCCATGTTAGCAAAATGACTACCTCTAATATAATGTTAGACAATGTATGGATCAACCTTATGCACAATGGCCTAAAACTTCTCATTCTTGAAATACTAGATGATTCTTACAAAGCAATTCAAACAAGAGCCTAAATATGCTGCTATCACATGCTTCTATCTATGATGTCATACTCAGTCAAGATTCATCTAGAAAACAAAATGATGCATGCATATTTAATGAATTTATTATCATCAATTCCTTTAGGGTGCTTATTGTTCCCTCATTTTATCATGCTCATCATTAAACCTCGAGAACTACTTTTCTTATCCATCCTCATTTTTATTCCTTCATTATGTACTTGCAATATTCACCAACAAGTGCAACCATGCAAAATATACAAATGCAAGAGCATGATGATGATATAGGGTTTACATGGTTTTATTAGAGGGTATACTCTAGGGTTCTTAGACACAAACCCTAAATTCTTGGATATTTCCCTTCGAAACATTAGCCCTATGGTTTTGATGCCATATCCTAAATTTCATCCAATTCCACCCTCGCTAAGGTTTACCATATACCATAGATTATCTATAAACCCTAGAAGCAAAGAGCTATGGTTTCTATGATTGAACAAACATATCAGGGTTAAGGTTTTCTAATCCAAGTCCTATCTAGGTTTTACAATCCCTAAATACCCCAAACCTTCAACAATGTGAAGTCTACAAACCTTAGAGCCTTAATGCATTCCATGTAATTAAATTATGTAGACCCTTTATTTAAATTAAGCTATATAAGTATAAAAACAATTATACATACCTCATTGTAGCCTCACCTTATCCTTTTTTGAAAATAATTGGTCTCTAGATGACTTCATTTGATTCCCAAGGATAAAATCTTGATCTCATAGATGTAGTAGTACTTATATTTTTTAGGTATGTTGTAGATGTTGCTACAAATATTTAAGCTAGAATTATGTTACAACCCCTTGCTTCAAAAAGGCTTTGTATGGGATACAAAAATCATGTCTTACTTCGATTCTCTTGATGATAGATTTATGCTATCATTTTGGAACTTCACCCCTTCTAGTTAGGGCTTACCATAGTCACTATAAATTACTCTTCAATCTAAATTCTTGTATCTTATAGAAGTTTCCTTACTTCATTGGATTGTAGGGCTACTGCTAGCCTTAGATTCCACAAGAAAAAAGGTTATAGGTCTCATCTTGTCTTATCAAAACCTCATGGCCTTTGATTAAGTTTCATAGATCTTGGTATTTATTAATTTTGTATGGTATCTTCTTCCTTGTGGTTAGGGCTTCGATAACCCCTAAAAGGACCTCACAAATAGACCTTAAATACCTTCCAAAAAATTGTAGTCCTTTATTTTATTCAAGAAGACTTTTTCACTGGCTTAAAGGTTGCTTCTAAGAGAAGTATCGACTTTCCTTTAGGTCTTAGCTTACCTTACAATGTCCTCATCCTATTATAGGCCTATTAACTTACTTCTTGGATCTCCTGAAATGATGATCTCGCTAACTAAAGTGAATGTTTTCACCCTCTTCAAAACCCTTGGTACAGTATCGAATATAACTTTGACCCAACTTTATACGTTTGTCCTATTAGAAATATGATCTTCTCTTGATAGAATTCACTTATAATCATTTTGGCCTTTAAGTTATATTCATATAATCTCTTCTTTTTTCATTTTTAGAGTAATGCAAAACCCTTCTAACGATATTCCAGCTACCCATACTCTTTTCCTCAATTCCAATAACATGTTGGAAAATCGATTAGGGCATCAGTTTATTTTTACTTTTCCTTTATTGACAATTATTTGTGATATTATGTTATTTTTTCATATGTTCTTATCATAAAATAAATACCAAAGAAATGAATATCACAGCCATACAAAAAAATGAACATAAGACATAGGGTCCAAGCCAGGGAAAAACCCATCCAAGGGGAAAACCCAAAAAGAACGCATCTTCTTATAGAATCAATTCAAGGGAGACTTCCAATACCAAAACATAAACCATGCCCATCACCAAGAACTAATTCAACCAGTCAATCTTTCATACTCAATGCAAGAATAAGTCTTCAAGGGAAACGAAACAACATCTCTTAAGGATGAGGTTTCTTCTAGAATTTTATGCTCACCAAGAAAACCTACAATGGCTCCTACCCTAGAAACCCTAAGGTATTTGCACATATGCATAGTAGAAGACAATTACAGACTTCTGAACTCTTCTAGGGCTTGTTCATTCCTTCGCTAGCATTTTCTTTACTTTCCTAGGACTTTTGGATTCCTTTAAAATTGTAGATCGAAATCAAGCGTATGTGCTTGATGTGTCTCTCAATAGGTCGAACATCCAGCTTTATATACCCTTTCCAAGATTGTCCATTTTCCCTCTCTAGGCCCACTTTTCCTTAGCTGACCGAATTGGTCTTGGGAGCCTTCTAAACATTTATAATTTCAAAATATTTTTTCTTTCCTTCATACAAATTCCCAAAAGGCTCTTTTACAATTTGACAATGACTCTTAACTCATGACAAACCCTAGGAGAATTCAACGGATGCTTAACCTGATGAAAAAGTGACTTGACCATGAAACCCATGCTTTACAAAAATCATTTTCTTTCTTATTTTGATAGATAAATAAGAATTACATAATGACATGAGTCAAATGACAATTATGAAGACTGAAAACTAGTTACATTCTTCAACATATCGAAGTATGTGGGTATTTTTTTGTAATGGAAGATTAAATGCTATCAGATTATCTTGATTTCTCAAGTTATCGAGTTATTTCATTGGTTAGGATGAATAAGTTCTCAAGTTCTCAATTTTTAAACATTAGTTGAATATTTTAAATGTAGACAACTTCCTTTTAAGTCACTCGTATTATTTTAATTTTCTTGTGGTTTCATCAAGACATTTCTCAACATCCCTTATGACACTCATTAATAGTTCCTCTCATTTGACAGATTATTATAGGGCGTTCAACCAAAAAATATATATGTCATATCTATCTTCATTGAGTGATGAAATTTCAGGTAGGATAGAAGAAATTGACCAAACATTTGGTGCGTCATCTAGTAGGTGAATATCAATTAGAGGTGAAAAGGTTAGAAGAAAATTCCATAGACGCATGGAATTTTTTCTTACTAAAGGAGGATGATGTTCTTATGATAATGAGATCATTGATGACATCGAGGTGCTCTTGAGGTATAAACATCTAGTGAAATGATGGGTACCCAAGGATATTCCTAAAATAAACACTAATTTTTCTGTTAAAGAAAAGATATACCACACTGCCCCATTGTCATTACATGGTTTGGGGCTATTTTCCATGGATGGCGTAAAGGAATGTTGTCGCTGAATAACTTAATTGATGGAGTATGTCAAACCATGTTACATCTACAATGATTTGGTACAGCTAGTCAAGTATACAAAAAGTATGTGAAGATATGGCATGGTCACAAACTATATACAACTAAAATACCATGATCAAAATAAAGATACAGTTATGTATATTGATGGAAGGCCAAAAGTAGTGGGGAATATTACAGGGTTTATAAAAAATAGATGGCCCACGACCACAAATAAGAAACCCACTTGCATAATTGAGGAACGTGAAAGAAACTGTGTATTCATAGGTTCTATAAAATCAGTAGTTGGTGGGGAAGAGTTTCTCATTAATTACAATTTGAATTGAATAGATGCAAATGTTTTTATTATGGGGGTGTTATGTATTCTATTTTACCCAACTCATAAGCAATGTTTACTATAAGTTATGATTGTCATTTACGACAATATATTATCACGCATCTTGTAAGTTAAGGAAACATTTTAATACATCATGGTTATGATATTGTAGAAGGTTGATCAAGGTCAAAAGGAATAGACCCTGCAACAAGTAAACATCAATGTAATTATACATAAAATAGTATTACCATGAGATTCACTTCAAAATTCTCATCCCTTGCTTTAACAATATTCTAGTTTGTATTTAAAGAAAAAAATTATTGAAATGTTCTTCTTTTAACTTTGTCATCATCACATCTTGTTGTGAATATAATTAATTAAATCGGTTCTTTGGTAGGAGTAAATGAATCCATTATAACTTTCAACACTTCTTTCTATAATATGAGTGGTCTATGTATTAATATAATTATATGAAATGAAGTTTTCATAAATTTAGAACCTTTATATTAGCCATGATATAATGTGAAATTTCTATATAAATTTGGACATATGTCAATAATGGTTTTCTTATCAATATAATGATAATTAATTGCGGATGAGTTGCTTCTTTTTTTTTAATGTGTCATAATGAACTTTCAAGATATCATAATATTTAGGAGAAAGTACTTAATTGGATAAAATTCCTCTTATGTAAAAAATGGAAATTTTCATTCATATAAAATGTTTCATCAAATTCAAATCTT
Organism: Pinus taeda; assembly: GCA_000404065.3. NCBI lineage: Eukaryota > Viridiplantae > Streptophyta > Pinopsida > Pinales > Pinaceae > Pinus > Pinus taeda. The sequence continues at coordinate 17,062 of APFE030500435.1, read as the reverse complement.
TGAATGCTTATAGTTGAATATGGTGGAAAAAAATTATAATTACACTTATTTTGTCAACAAGGTGACAAGGGAGAGGCACCAAGCTCAAAGCAGTCCACAGATGCTCCTAAGGAAGTTCTTAATGAAGAAGCAATTTTTTTATCAACTGATCTGATCCAAACAATAAGGAGGCTTCAATTCAAATTTAACAAGAAACTTAGTTCTTCAATTATGATTCATCAATGGATAGGAGAGATAAGAGGAAAAATAAATATCATGATGGGAAAAATTTACCACTATGGGGTAATAATGTTATGAAACCAGCTCACAAAAGAGATAAAAGATAGATCAATGCCTTAGAATTTAACCTCTCTGAGGGGGCAGCCTCCTTTACATTACGTAAATGAACAATTCTTGGATGATTCAAATGACAAAACCTCATTTCTATATAGAGGAGTCTAAGGAGTCACAATATAACCAAGTAGACCTAACAATGATAATATAAAGGCACAAAAATAACAATGGAGGGATTCTATGGGGCACAGTAATAACAAAATGGGGACAATAGGGGCACAACAATATTAATAAGGGGTACAACTACAATAGTAATGGGGGCATCATTAGTATTATAGGGACCTAACATGCCCTTCTCCTTCAAAAAAGTGTTGTCCTCAATGCTTGAGTTGTTTTGGATGCTTCTGTATAAAATTCTCATCCTCCCATGTGGAATCTTCAACAGATAAGTTCTTCCACTTGTTTCTATGACTGCTTCCGGTTCCAAAATAATTTTTCCTTCCTCTTCAAGTTCTAGAAATATTGTTTGAACTGGGAGCTTGTCACCTATAACCTTCTTTAAACATGAAACATGGAAAACTGGGTGCACTTGAGAAGCTGCAGGAAGCTCCAATTTGTATGCCATAGTACCAATCTTTTGCAACACCTTGTACGGACCATAATACTTTGGTGATAATTTATTATCCTTCTTAGCTTTCTTGAGGGACATTTTTTTATATGGTTGTAGTTGTAGGAATACCTAGTCACCTACATCAAAACTTATTTCGCTACGATGTTGATCTGCTTGTTGTTTCATTCTATTCTGTGCTAACACAAGGTTATCCTTTAAGAGTTGGAGAAATTGTTGTTGATGCTTGATGTAATGTTCCACTGCTTGAACCTTGGAATTTTCTCTTAAATATGATGTGATAGATGGTGGTTGATATCCATAAAGTGCCATAAATGGGGTCATTTTTGTTGTAGTATGGAAGGAAGTGTTATGCCACCATTCAGCGAGAGGCAACCATTTGACCCATTGTGTTTGTTTATCAGATACAAAGCAACGAAGATATCCTTCCAAACATTTGTTTACTAACTCAGTTTGCTCATCAAATTGAGGATGATAAGATGAGCTATGAGCTAACTGAGTACCACGACAAGAAAATAATTATGTCCAAAAATTTCCAGTAAAAATGGGATCTCTGTCACTTACAATAATATTTGGGTTTCCATGTAGCTTTTTAATTGTTTGCATAAATGCAGTAGAAACTGTATGGCTTTAAATGGATGTGATAATGCACAAAAGTGTGCATACGTGGTAAGTCTATCAACTACCACCATGATGATACTCTTTCCCTTAGACTTAGGTAAACCTGTGATAAAATCCATTGAAACCTCCTCTCAACATTGGCTTGGAATGGATAAAGGTTGTAATAGACCTGGTGTCTTAATTGTTTTAGCTTTATTTTGTTGGCAAACCAAACATTTCACCACAAAATTTTGAATATCTGATTTAAGGCCATCCCAAAAAAATTCCTTCTTAACCCTGTGGTAAGTTTTTAAAAATCCTGAGTGCCCTCGTAAGGGAGAAGCATGCAATACCAGAAGAATATTTTGCTTGAGTTGGGAATTCTTACAGAGGTATAAGTGATATTTGTACCATAACGAATCATTTTTCCAGCTAAATGTATCAAATGTACTAGAATCTTGTTGTAACTTTCGAATAAGTGCCCACACTTCTTCATCATTCTTCCATTCCTCCCTTGCTTCATTTATCCAATCTGGTTGGATAATAGAAATGGAACATAGCAATGCTTCCACATCCCCATCCTTTCTTGAGAGTGCATCTACCACCACATTTTTCTTCCCTTTTTTATAGATGATTTCAAAGTCATAATCCAACATCTTTGTGACCCACTTTTGTTGCTCTTCAGAGGATAATCTTTGTTCTAAAAAGTATTTAAGGCTATCATGATCTATTTTTACGTTGAATTGTCTTCCCATTAGGTAGGGTCGCCATTTCTTAAGTGCATGTAGTATTGCCAACATTTCCTTCTCATAAATAGCTTTGTGTAATAATTTTCCCTTGATTGGATGACTTTCAAAAGCAATGGGTCTTTCATCTTGCATTAGAACATCACCAATTTCATTTCCTGAAGCATCACATTCCACAATAAAGGTTTTTGTGAAGTCTGGTGTAGCTAAGACTGGTGCTTGGCACATTGCCTTTTTAAGATGTTCGAAGGCCTTTTTTGCTTCTAGAGTCCATGAAAATGCATCTTTCTTCAATAATGTGTTTAGAGGTGCTGCTATTTTCCCATAATTCTTAACGAACTTGCGATAATACCCTGTCAACCCAAGAAATCATTGCAAATGCTTTATGAATGTGGGGATTTTCCATTCCTTAATGGCTTTAATTTTGCTAGGATCTACCTTCACTCCTTCATGAGATACAATATGACCCAAATATTCCACCTCTTGTACTCCAAAGAAAAATTTGGATCTTTTTGCATATAATTGTTTCTCCTCCAATAGTTGTAACACCATGTCAACCTATTCAACATGATCCTTCCAAGACTTGTTGTAGATTAGTATATCATCAAAAAATACTAACACAAATTTTCTAAGGAAGGGTTTGAAAATGGAATTCATCAATCCTTGAAATGTGGAAGGTCAATTGGTAAGGCCAAAAGGCATGACCAAAAATTCATAGTAAACCTCATGAGTTCTAAATGCTGTTTAGGAATGTCTTCAGTCTTCATTCTGATTTTATGATATCCTGAACGAAGATCCAACTTGGTGAAGTAAATTGATCGATGTAATTCATCCAATAATTTGCCAATGACAGGAATGGGAAACTTATCTTTAATAGTGAGCTTGTTGAGCTCCCTATAATTTGGACACATGAACCATGATCCATCCTTCTTGTGCACCAATACTACTAGAGCAGAGAAAGAACATTGGCTAGGTTGAATTATACCAGCCTCTAGCATTTCTGCAACCATACATTCAATTTCACTCTTTTGGGAATAGGGATATCTGTATGGCCTGATGTTTGGAGGTGTTGAGGGATTTGATCCCCTAGGGCTTTTGGGTGGAAACCCTAGCAAACTTAAAGTTGTCTAAATAAAGAAACATGCATACACACAGCCATTATGCTAGCAAAAGCTAATTCTAAAGTAAGAAGGACGTACCTCAGGTCCTACGTAGTTCCTCAAGGGTCCAAACCCTTCTTCACATCCCTTTCGCTCCTTTTCCCTACAAAACCAACAATTCCAAAGAATGCAGCAATATATGGACAAAGATTTATACAAAAAATCATCTTTATGTTATAAAAGAAGGAAGTTAGTTATGAAATTTAAACAACCATTCATACATGAAATTCAAACATGAACATCATAAACATAAAGAAGAAGCATATCGGGAATCAAGACGTGTTTCTTTATTATAGACAAATAGAAAGTACAAAAGGAATAATATCACCTGAGAAACCTTTTGCAGGCTCCAAGCACAGCTTCCTTCTGGATCCATTCCGCCTCAAGCCTCTAGCATATCTCCTTCCAAGACTCACTCCATGATGTCATAACTAAGGGATGAA
>APFE030500433.1:0-16321 GCA_000404065.3 Pinus taeda | reverse complement strand
CATATAGGAGAACTAGGTCTCCTTCATCAAAGGAACGTGGATGAACATTCTGGTCAAAGTGAGATTTGACCCGCCTCTTTTGCGTTTCGATGGCCAGATTAGCCAGGCGGCGAGTTTCATCCAGACGTTCTAAGTAAAGGAGGCGTTCTTCTAATGGGGTAGTGTTAGGAAGCAGCTCGACGGTTAATTTTAACGAAGGGATCTCACATTCCATCGGAAGGGTGGCCTCTAGTCCGTAGACTAGTTGAAACGGAGTTAAACCAGTGGCATCTTTCACGGAGGTTCGGTAAGCCCATAGAGCCGGGAACAACATTAAATGCCAATTGGACTTGTGTATGCCAACGGTGCGCTGAAGCATAGTAATCAAAACCTTGTTGATCGCTTCAACTTGGCCATTGGATTGAGGATAGTACGGGGTAGAACTATCGTGCTTTAAGCCCAGTTGGGTTGTCAGTTCTGACATCATATGGCTTCAAAAATGCTTTCCGTGGTCAGTGACGATGGCTTGAGGGACTCCGAATTGCGAGATGACATAATTAAACAAGAATTGCGCCGCTGTGTGGCCGTCTTCATTGAGTGTAGGCATCGCCTCGGTCCATTTCGTGAAATAATCCACGACGACGATAATGTAACCATGCCCCCCGGCCGAGCGAGGGTTACAGGTAACATAATCAATGCCCCACTTGGCAAAAGGGCCGACGGTAACAACGAGGTGCAAAGGAGCAGCGGGAGCCCGCATCTTCCATTGGAAAATTTGGCACTCGTGACAAGAACGGACTGCAAGGATGCAATCTTTGAAGATAGAAGGCCAAAAGTAGCCAGCACGAAGAATTTTCTGAGCAATTGCATAGCCAGACATATGACTGCCACAGGCACCTGAGTGGTAGTCATTGAGGACTTTCTCAGATTCTTCGTGAGTGAGGCAACGGCGGAGAACAGAGTCGGTGCCGAGGCGATACAAAGTATCCCCGATGATCCGATATGGTTGGGATTGGTGACGAATCCTTCGTCGAGCGTCTTTAGGAGTGCCCAGTCGAAAGGAGGATGTTTGGAGATACGTGATAATGTCACCATACCATGGGTCAAGGGTGCTGATTAGAAACAAGGTCTCATCTGGAATGTGATCTTCAGTATGAGATGGTGAAGCAGAGGATGGTAGAGAGCAAATCAATTCAGCAAAAACCAGTGATTTCTTATACTTAGCAGAAGTAAATTCCAAGTCGAATTCTTGAAGGATGACAATCGATTTAGAATATTTGCCCCCCAGCAATTGACGTGATAAGATGTACGTCATGGGGTTGCAATCAGAAATCACTGTAGTACTGCGTAGCAGGATATAGTGACGGAAACGTTGGACCGCACAAACAGTGGCCAGTGCCAACTTCTCGACATGGGCATATCGAGTTTCTGTGTCAAGGAGGTTTTTACTGAGGTAATAAACGACGTGCTCCACGTCATTATCGTCAGTTTGGACAAGAACCATGCCAATAGTGGTGTCGGCGGCGGCTAAATATAGGAAGTAGTCACGGTGATAATTCGGAGGCCGAAGTAATGGGGCAGAGATAAGGAGATCGTTGAGATGCTCAAAAGATTCTTGAGCCACCGTATCCCAGTGAAAAGGGGCGTCCTTTTTAAGGAGCCGCGTGAAGCCCTTAGCGACTTCGGCATAGTTTGGGATAAAACGATGTAGAAAGTTCGCTTTACCCTGCAGACTTTGCAGTTGGCGTAAGGAAGTAGGGGGAGGGAGATTCACAATAGCTTCGACTTTGAGGGTATCGAGACGGATGCCTACTTGGGAGACGACAAATCCGAGAAGTCGACCCTTCTTGACGCAGAAGACACATTTATGAGGATTAAGCCTGATGTTGTAGTGGCGACAGCGAAGAAAGGTTTCACGAAGATGAGCAGGATGGTCTTTACGCTTAGCTGAATGAGCTGGAAGGTCATCTAGGTAAGGTTGTACAATGTGTCGGATGTCATGAAAAGCATAAGACATTGCACGTTGGAAAGTAGCCCCGGCATTTTTAAGGCCGAAAGGGAGTTTCTTATAAGCAAAGGTACCCCATGGACAGATAAAAGCGGTTTTGTGTTGATCTGCAGGAGTGATATTGATCTGGTTATAGCCAGAAAATCGGTCCATAAAAGAGTACATTTCGCTACCCGCACATTCGTCGATAATCTGATCAATGAAAGGTGTGGGGAAATTGTCTTTTGGACAGGCCCGATTGATATCGCGGTAATCAACACAGACGCGGATAGTTCCCTGTTTTTTAGCAACAGGTAAAATATTGGAAACCCAATCTGTGAGTGGTATAGGGTAGATGAACCCAGCTTTAAGGAGTTTTTCCACCTCGGCTTTGATTGCTGTAGATTTTCGGGGGTGTACTTGACGTAAACGTTGTCGAACGGGCTTAGCACCAGGGTACGTAAGGATTTCATGCACCACGATGTTAGGATCAATGCCGGGAATTTCTTCATAAGACCAAGCAAAAACTTCGCGAAATTCGTGAAAAAGTGTCGAGTACATTTGAATCTCCTCCGGAGTACAAGTGACTCCGATATGGACATGTTCGACAATCCCAGGCTTGATAGAGATATCAATGGGTTGGGTCGGCGTGATGGTTGCCAGATTACCTTCAGAAGATGAGTGATAAACATGGGCAGTCAGCTCATTCTGGGGGGAGAGGAGGAACGAGGAACGATGGTGGGTATGGTGCCAAGGAGGTTCCTCGAGAGACATGGTCTCTATAATTGCTTCATCGAAAGAGAATACCTGGCGTAAAGGATCCGAAGGAGCTGGAGCTACAATTCCTTGAGATGGAGCCAGTGCATGAAAAATCTTGCTCGAAAGGGCAAGTTCAGGATCCGAAGCAGCGATGATTTCAACATAGTTGAATTCGGCGAGACTCAAAGGCATTTTGTCGCCCCATGACTCTACGTGGTCGGTGGGGGGAACAGTCCATGGATCGAGACAAGTAGAGATCATATTGACGGGAGCGACATTGGGAGGTGAGGCCGGGAAAACACCCATAAGGGTGGGATCTTTAAAAAGTCCATGGCCGAGGTTCGCAAGTGTCTTCGTGGTATGTTCCACAAAGGGGATGGTTCCTTCTGAAGAGGAAGCGAAAAAGTTCAGTTGGTCGACCGTAACAATCTTCCCTTGGTGAGGGAAGCGAATGATATGGAAGTAGGATGAAGCAACGGCTTGCATCGCGTAAATCCAACTGCGTCCAAGAAGGAGGTTGTAGGTTAAGGTAGCGTCTACGACTTCAACTTCCATCTCGACCGTTTTTCCTTCCAAAGAAATGGATAGTCGTGGGAGAATACCATAAGGACGCGAGGCCCTGCCATCGAAGGCTTCCAAGGTTGTAGGAGACTGACTCAATGTGGGAGAACCAATAGCTTTCCAACAGGCCACAGACATGATGCAAGTAGAGGCACCTTCGTCAATGACTGTGCGATGAATAGTTTTCTTATTGATAACTACCTGTATGAGGAAGGCAATTTGGGGAGGTAGTCTCTGAGTATGGTGGTCCAAATCAAAAGTCATCAACTCTGAATCAGCCGGATCGATACCGCCGATGGCGGATAGAAAGGACTTCCGCTGCGAGGGGCAGCTCTGGAGAACTTCTAACGCGGACATAGCCGACGGAGTCTGGGCTAAATCTTCGACGATATTATAGTGCTGAGCAGCACGGGCGTTTGGGTTGTAAGATGACTTCCGGAGTACCCCTTTTGGAGGGGGTCGAACAGGTATTTCGGCACTAGGTCTCTCGATGTGGAGAGGGGTGGAACTAAAGGGAGGAGCGCTAGGGGTGACCTCGGGCTCCTTACCGGCGGAGGGATACTCTTTAGTTCGAGTACTAATATTAATAGGGACCGTGCCTGCCATAAACACTTGGGAACCGAAGGAAGAGGGAGGTTGAGAGGGGTCAGCGACCATTTGGGTCTGCTGTGAAGGAAAGGGTTCTTTAAGAACTGCAGGGGAACCCCAGAGGCGCCTTTCAACAGACGACTAACTTCAGACCGCCGGGGGCAGTCTTTGGTGTAGTGATCCTCGTCACAAATGAAACAAGGAATCTTAGGTTTTCGTTTGGCGTTCTCTTCAGATTGAGGCTTAGGGTGTTCTTGCTTAGGTTGTTCTAATTTATTTTTTCCTTTCTCTTTCTTCTTTGATCTGAAGGTTTTGTCAGTGTTGGTTGACTGAACGGAATTAACCTCGGAAGTAGATGTAGGAGGGGGAGCAAACTGGGAAGTATTATCATTAGGGGAATGAGATGTTTGCTTCCCAGGGTTTGCAGAATTCTTTCTGGAGGATGAGCTCACAGACCCGATAATGCCGTCAACCGTAGGTGTTGGCGAGGTGGTGGACGTTCCAGGTCTAGGGGTGCCCGGCAAATAATCATATAATGTACCCGACTGAGAATAAACTAAGTCAAGGTATTGAGCGCGCGTGATGGCTTGCTCTTCAGTAACGCATGCTCCCATTGCGATGTCCCGAGCTATCGGAGGTACGAATGAGGTCGTGAACCAATCCGTGAGGAGCTTGTCGGGAATCGAGAACTTAATCATACGTCGGCGCCGTCTCCATTCATGGATATGATCAGAGATGTGCGTAGCAGTTGACTGTCGTAAAGACGTAAGGAGGTGCGTGCCTGTTTCGTAACGAATGGGTAATTGAAAATGTGTAAGGAATGCAATAGCCATGGAGTTGAAATCCTGAAAGGATGCACGATTAAGCTCAATATACCATTTAGCGGCAGAGCCGGTGAGCGTCCTTTGGAAAAGGCGAAGTCGAATCGAATCATCAAGCCAGGAATTAGATGAGCACCATAAATGATACGTCATGACGTGAGCTTGCGGATCCTCATCTGCTTTGCCATCGAATTTCGGGCAATCACCAGGAATTTTGGTAGGGACCGGAGGCCAATAAGGATTGTGAAGAATAGGATCATTAGTCAATTTGGACACATCCGGTAGTTCTAAGGTGGCTAAAAATGGTAACTGAGGATTGAATGGCATGTGACTTGGTTGGAACGACGGGGCGCCTGGGTTCCAACCGAATGGATTTGCCCCCAAGGGTGGGCCATAGGGATTGGTGTTCTGCCCCCCAGCATATGGACTACCAAAGGAAGCTGCAGAAGCGTCGTATGGTGTTTGATAATTCTGATAGGGGGTAAAGAAAGGTTGCCCTTGAGGTTGTGTTGATGCCTCGAAAATCGCTGCAACAACATTGGGGGATAACCACCCGGTCCGGACCTTAAAAGCAGCTCCTTTTCCGTTTGGTGTGGTGGCTCCGACTGTTCATCTAGGTCCAGTTACCTTCTCCCTATTGCTATTGGTTTATAATGTATCTTTAACTACCAATAGACAGGGACACCAGATCATTTCTTCTTGCTGATCAGGCAAGAGAATGACCCTTAAGCTGATTTGGGCTCAGCCAAGCCACAATTAAAGTTCTGCCTCTTTGAAAAGAGGACTTAAAAATGTAGATTTTATTCTAAATGCAAGCTTATTCTATGATGCAAACAAAAGAAACTAAACTAAATCCTATCTTAATTAGGCAGATATAGATCTAACCCAACTAAGAGCAAGATAATTAAAATATTGGGATCTAAATATATCTTGTTTATGATGAATATCAAGTTAATGAAGTAGTTCAATAACTGATATTATGGTTACCAAAACACATTCTATTGAGACCTTAAAACTGAAATAATAAACCAACAACATTCAGGAAGTAGTTCACAAAATGATATTGATTATCAAATCAACAAATCCAATAACTAAACAATAATATGTGGAAATAGTTCACAACATATTACCACTTAATAAATCAGTTTTAATAAGACATATTTCTGAGTAAATAGTTACTCAGAAATCAGAAATTAAATCCATAAGAACAGAGATACATGATAACAATCATTGAGACAAACTACTCATATTGACAATAATGCACAAACATAAATAAAATGACACATTCCTGTTACCATAAAATGAAATTGATATTTAAAATAATAGTATCAAAAATACCAATTTTATTGCATCCATTCCTCTGTCCTTGGTCTCCAACAGCCCTTTACATTGCTTGAATTGCTGCCTTTAAAACTAGAGCCACAATAGTGCAAACTCTGCCCCTCACACATAATTCAAAATACAAAGGGAAAATCCTCAATAATTCCCCAGATCTGAGATTTTTCACTCCTCCCTCCTACAACTCTAAATTCCCATTACAATAGTGCTTTAGAAGCTCTAAAATTGCAGAGGAGAGCAGCCCTTATTCCATTCTGCAATCTGTTATTTATAGTCTTTGTAAAAGAATGTTTAGAGAGGAGAGTTTGTTCAAGAGAATTCTGCAAAATCCAATTTTACTTGCTCTTAATTCTGATCTTCAATTGCTGGAGCCTTCTCATTGATCGAGATTCTTTTTTCATATTTCTTCCACTGTTTTCCTGCAAAAGAAATCAAAATAAATTAAAATGCAATCAAAATATCATTTCTGACAATTAAATCAAACCCAATCAATTCTATTTAAATAAATAATTAAAAAGAAAATATAAGCTACGTATTGATGCTTGGAATGATTTGATTGGCAAAGGATATCATTGACCAATGGATCTGCAATTAGAAGAGGCTTTGGACAAATGAAATTAAAAACAATAACTCAGAAAATTGATTTTGTTTTCAAAATTCGGAGCCTGATCTTCTGCCTGATTTTTGGCCCAATCAATGATCAATTCTGTTGGTGAAACCTCCTCGAAAATGTTCTCCTTGATTTTCTCTTTCCAATGAGCTGTCCTGGGCTTCATTTGGCCAAGTAGAACTCAATTTATGAGCTTCCAAAGTTGATGGGTCAAATCTGATATAAATCTGGAAATTCTGTTGCTGGGCTAAAAATGAGAATTTGAATTAAAAATTAAATCCTGAATTAGTCTTTAATTAATTCTAATTTAATTGCTAATTATAAACTAACTAACAAATATCTAATTAACCATTTATAAACGAATTAAATCTAATTAAAAACTAATTCTAAATAATATTTAAATCTAAATTTAATTAATTAATTAAATGTTATAAACTAATTAACCTGAACTATTAATTAAATAATATATATTAATTTAACTAATATAATATATATTACATATTATTAATTAATATAATATATTATATATTACATATTAATATAAACTAATATATAACTTATACTAACCTACACTCATATTACCATAACTAATATACTCACACTAACCATATTATCCTTACGTCACTCCACTTATTTAAATATTCAAACTCTTTAAACTAAGAACTAAGGTTATAATCCTCCTACGCATAAACCTTTTCCAAAACCATGTGAGTACACTATGCTATTTCGCGTCGGCAAATCGGCCTTGAGAAAGCAATCGGCATATCGGCTTTGAAAAGGTTTATCGGCATTTCGGGTCGGGGATGAGTGATGAGGTATATTGGGCTCTTTTAGAATAACCTCTGACCCGATAACATATTTTAATATTTATTTTATATTAAATTTTAATTTAATTAAATTAATAATATTAAATTTAATTAAATTAATATTTAATTTATTTTTTGGTTTGTTTAAATTTTAATTTAATTAATTAATTATATAATATATTATTTAATTTAATTAATTTAAAATTTAATTTTAAACTTAATTTTCATTTTTTGTTTTTGTTTTATGAACATAAGTTTTTAAACTATAACTAAAAATAAAACTACAGCTACTTAGAAAATAAATGAAAAATTATAAAAATAAACTACAGCCACTTGAACGTTTGGTTTTTCGAGATTAAGATTTGATTAGAAAATTGGAGTCAATTTCTTAAGTCCCGATGCTTAATTATTTGGCTGGATAATGAAAAATGTTAGTAAAACCCTCTACGAGTTAATATTTAAACTGAATGCGTTATTGGACAAATTTATTTACAAAATGCGATGTTGTACAATTTATGCATTTTTAACCCAGGCTAGCTAAATAATCAGATTTTCAAATGAGTGCCATTTTCAAACCAGTTGACCAAATGAGGCGAAACAAGCGTCAATGTGAAGCTTATAAAGAATCTATTCAAACCAAACAATCAAAACAAGAATCGAAATAAAACTAAAAATTAACAGAAGCGTAGGGCAATCAACTAAAATAAAAATCCAAAAAGGTGCCTAGCCAAAATTTTTTATAGAAAGGGTCCCCATTATTTGAGTTGAGCAAGTCAAAAATGGGGGGTTGTGTTTTTACCACAACAATGGCGACATGCGGGAGAAGAACCAGTTATCTCTTCTTGATATGAATGAGATTTTCCAAAAGTTAAAGTAAAATAATTTAAAGAAGAGAGGATTATGTTTGAAATGCTTGACTTAGTTCATTAGACTGAATAAAAACCAGAATCATCTAACTGTAATTTTTCTTAAAATTTCTCATAAATTAAAATATTTCGAAACTCTATATCAGTCATTAATTAGATGAAGGGATAAAGCAGGGGTCACTTTACAGCTTAGCTTTCAAAATATACTCATTTGTCACAGGTAGAGCCACTGCTGCCAGCAAACGTCTATAGTTTCGACAGGGTTACCTTTTATTCATAAATGATTCAGAATCCCATCTGTTTAAGCATTATTGATCTAGAGATAAATCCATTTTTATATGTTTATTTTCTTTGAATTTTTTATTTTTTATTTCTTTTAAAAGCCATTGTCCTGGTTTGGTGGCCAGATAGTTGACAATGCCATTCACTGGTTAAAATTGGACTGAACAAGCTGGCTCATGATGAGACCCCTTGTCTTATGATTGTTTGCAATCATAAGCCATTACCCTGGTTTGTTTAGCAGTGTTGGTAATGTCAGCCTATTTTTCCCCTATGATTATGGTAAGCAGGCTCATGATGAGACCTCTCATCTTTTAAGTTTAAATATATTTCTGGATTACTCTCTAGAAAAATAAGACCTTTTGAGACAGGGAGAATCATTGACTCCTTAAGAGTTAAGAATGACAATTTCAGAGTTAAAGGTGCTTTGCTGTAAAGTGTCTTTACTTGGTTATAAATAACTTTTCTTGACTGATAATAAAACTCTGAAAGATCTTAATAAAATTTTGAAATTTCAAAATGATTACAATTTGATGAAAAAGAAATTTTTCAGATTTTATGATACTTTGCCAACTTCTCTTGATTGATAATCTCTTCCTTAAGTATATCTACTTTAATAATAAGAAAATCAAACTTTACTAAGAGATTTAAGAAAAAGCTAATAGGAGACTATTAACAATTTTTCTCCACGTATCTTGACCATTGTTAGGTAACAAGTAGGCCTTCCATATAAATAATGGCAAAGTCACCAAAATCAAAACTGAAAACAAAAAGAAAAGAATTCTTATGCTAAAATGAGAAAAGAAATCAGCAAAAATAAAAATAAAAATAAAAATAAAAACAAAGAAATCTCTAAAAATGGAAAGGAAAATCCGTGTCTCGCAAGATAAACTCAAACAAGAATGTATATACCAATGTCTCCAACAATTATGAAGAAAAAGAAAATAAGCATGTGATCATTCCTTCTTATGTTGAGATTTAGAAAAACATACCTTGCAGGGTTGTAAGTGTTTTTTGGCTTTTTTGGATAGCAGTGATCGTAAAATTCAGCCACAATGAATACTTTCTGTCTGATATGAATCTTCTTGTTTCCAAGCATCATCTTAATCATTTTCTAAAAAGGAATGCTTAAAGAAACAGATTAAAGGTTCAGAAACTTCCTGGTGTAGCTGTTTCGATGAATATTATCGCTGCTTATTGAAATAAAGCCAGTAGAAGAGTATGGACTTTGAAAATATGATTCGGCAGAAGATTGAAAAATTTTGTGAAGAGCTGCAAAACAGAGTTTTATATCAGCATAATTTAAAACAAAAATTGAAACTAGAGTGATGAAATAGGAATTAATGAAAGTGGGCACATGAATCTTGCCATTGGATAATTGTTTTTGATCTTACCTGAAAGGTGTCAATTTCTCCAAACTAATTGACTTCTTATTTTAATTAACATTAAAAAAATGAAGAAGTCACACTAACCAAAATCTTGTAACCCAAAATCATTATTTATTTTATTTACACTAAAGCAAGCAGTAAAACGTAAAAATGAAATGCCTAGTGTTCAAGGGAGTTGAAATTAAAGCAAATGCATAAAAAATGAGAATGAGAATTTGCAGCAATGACTGTTTCTCAAAATATCACCAGTTTCATATAAATTCCATGTTTTATAAATAATTCGGAATCAAGACCAAATCTACGATAATAAAATTTAAATATGAAGATAGAGAGGTCTTGAATTCCATTTTAGTTATGGAATTATATATTTAAACTAAAATGTATGAGAAATTGAAATAATTTGAATATGCTGCAAATTGGTCATTAACTGCTTTCTTGCCATAGTTGTTACCCAAGCTTGCTTTTAAAATAACACATTTCCGTATCGGATGATTCACATAACATGTTTTTTCACCATGCTTCAAATTTAATCTGTAGAACTTCACCTTTATTGCTATGCCATATATCGATTAAATGTTAATGGCTCAAAGGCACGCATTGGAAGCTATCGCATCGGAGATTGCAATGGCAAATTGCTGATAAGAACATGTGCAATGAAATGAAGCAATCGCATTATTAAAGAAATATTATATCGGGGATTGGGGAATATTGACACCTTGCTTCCCACATCGTGCATCGCACATCGCAGAATCAGAGATTTGATGTAAGCATAAATAACAATGCGACGAAGCGATTGCGATATCGGCGATTGGAAAACTTTTAGTACCCGATGTAACACGGTGTATTTGCAATGCCGATATGCGATGAAGAGTGGACCCGATAACTTTTTATGAAGGGATTTTAATAACACATCGGATCCGAGATATCAGCCATAAATAAAACTGCAAGGAAGCGATTGCGATATCGGCGATGCGATGAATGACGTAAATCGGCGATCGGCAATCTTAATCACCCGATGTCATACAATATGATTCCCGCGATGCCGATGTGTGATGAATGTCGTAGCTAATCGGTGATTGGCAATCGGCGAAATCGTCAATCTTGAGCACATGACGTAACCATTCTCGATACGCCGACATGCGATGAAAAGTGGACCCGATAACCTTATGATGAAAATTTGATAACATATCGGATCCGAGACATCGGCCCTTTAAAAGTAATGCTCTTACCATTATTGCGAGTAAACAGACGCGATAATTTTATGACTTTGATTTGAGTTTCATATCGGGTCCGGAATTATGTGGTCATCGCAATATCGGTAAAGTCAATTATCGGAGATCGGCGATTTATATTCATGGAAGTATTCTTCACTTGGAAAGCTCGGATATGTGAAATGCAATATGGCATATGAGTATGATAATACATCTGAGGTCTTTAATGAACAATTTATCAAAAGAAATATTAAAAACTACTTCCGATGAAATCTTATGATGCGAACGGTCTTATGATATTTCTTGAAATTTCAATTGGGTTTTCTTAATGAATGAAAGCAAAGCTACAAAAATTATTGAATTCTAATAAATCAGAATTGAATTCCCCTGAACCTGTTTGCAAATTTGAAATGAGTTCGCTGCTTACTTCAAGTTTTGAAAAGAAATAAAAGCCTGGAAATAAAATAGAACACGAATCAAATATAAACTAAGGAAGAGAGAAACTAACAAGAGATGAGAATGAACTTGCACATGTGTACCTGGAAGGAAATTGTTTGCAAATTTTACCTTACGAACCTTGAAATCCTTCCTTTGATTGATCAAATTTTCCCTTCGTTTCAAATCATCTCATTATTTATTCTAAATCTATGTGTGCAATCATCTTAAATGAAGTCAATCATTCATGTTCATGGAATATAAAATTTACCATAAATAAATATGAAACTATGCTTCCCTTTCAAAGTGAAGTAACAATTTATTACCTCTGCTCATTCTGAATTAATCTTGAGAAAAATATGTATTGTTATAGTGACTTTTTTAATAATGCCTTTAGTAAATAGACATGATGCGTTTTTACAGCATTAGATAATAAACTAAAGATTAGAATGAGATTAAGCCACTAATTGTAGAAAAATATCAAAACAGATTTAAATGTGTGCACTTGGCAAAATGGGCATCCTTAAGATCATCTTTTGGCAAATTCCGAGGAATATAATATGAACTTCGTATGATTGCCGTGACAGGTTAGATTGACTGATAATGATTGAATTAGAATTAGGCTTATCATAGTCAATCATACATCTCATGGATAATGGGATCATGAAGCTTTTATATCCTCAAATCCTTAACATAGAAATTTCAAAAGAAAATCTTAGAAGGAAATCTCGAAATGAAGAAAAGTGGCTTTGAGGCAATCGATACCAAGTGCAACTTTAATTAAATTTGATCAAGACATTATTCAAAATAGGCAGAGCAGAGGTATTGTTGTAAGAAATTTAAAAGAAAGCAAGAATTGAAATTTTCTGATAGGGAAAAATGTTTTCACTGAACATGTATAAGAATGGCTGATTGCTTTGTTTTATTTTTTTTTTTAATGTATAGAACTCATGCAAATAAATTAACTACATAAAACAAGCTAACTAAATTAATTCTACTCCTATTCTAACCATATACATGAAAATGACTAGGTATAGTCATATTTCCAGTGTAACCATTCTCTTATTTTTATTCCCGCGTTTATGTACAGTTCAAATGTTAGTAATAAGAATAAAAATCTAACTAAACTAAGGAAAATAAATCTGAAATAAGAATGTACAGTTATTGTTAGCAACTTAATTAAAATCTCTCTCTCATGAAATTTCCTTTCTAATTGAATACCAATTGGATCATAGAAATCTGGATGGATTTCTATTAAAAATTGGGAAATATTCAAAGGAAGAGATAACAGGCCAGATTGTGAAGATGAGGATTTAGATTCTTTGACCTGAAAAAATTTGTTAGTATTATGTACAAATGTTAAATTATTGACAATTTTCCTTGAAGGAAAAACTTCCAAACAATTTTCAAACGAGTCAATGAAAGATGAATGGAAATCTTTCAAATGAAATGGAAAATTATTAATTGAATTGAATCGCTGGCCAGATTGCAAAAATACATTCTCTTGTTGACATTGCCTCTGAAAAAATAGAAGCTTTTGATGAAACATTAGCATTGATTGAAATTGAAATATTGATATCTTTTGATGCTCATGATTATAATATGAAGCTTCAATTTCCCAATTGGGCAATGCATCAATTGAGTGTTTGATAGTAATGTGTTTAATATGCCAGCGAAAAGTGTGAAAATTTTGCAAAATAAAATCAAAAAATAAATCTAAGTTTAAACAAAATAGCTGTGAAAGAAAAACTAAAATGAAATCACTATTTGTACAACTAATGTTACAGCACATTTGGGATCGTTTTGAAATTATTTCATTTTCACAAGGATTGGCCAGAATTATGGAATTTAAAATTTTTTGAATTCCAACTTGTGAATTAGAAAACGAATTATGGTTATGAATAGGAATGGGAGTTTGATCATAATATGAATCATAAATTGGAATGTTTTCTTGAATGGTGAAATCGTGAAGATAATTAGCTACTATAAAATGAAGATTAGTTGGAGTAATTCCTAAATTGAAGCGTTCGTCATTTTCAGATGCTATTTGAATTTTCTCATGAGGATTCTCTTGAGAGGAATAGAAATCAGCATCCTCAATGTCAGAGTAATTATCATAAATGACTTCACCATATTCTCTACAATTCCCTTCAATCTCATCGAATATATCGAAACAAGGAGGAACAAGAAAATCATTTTTATTAATGGCAAAAGAATGATCACTAATTGCTTCTCTATCTTGATAAAAATTTAATGGTAATTCATTTAGATCAGCCTCTTTAATTTCTGAAATATCATTAATACGAAGAGGAAAAATATTACCATCATTGAAAATATCGGGATAAAGGGAAAAGTGTGAACCTGAAACAGTGCATTTAAAATTGTCTCTGTTTGAGAGCTCTTGTGCATTATGCTCATTGTAAATTTCAGATTGCAGATCATTCCTTTGCGTGCATATGCTTTCTTGAAGAAGGCTGCTTTGCTGCTCTGATTTTGGCATTTGCTCATCATGGAGAAATTCAGAAATTTGTACAGCAGTTTGCACTTTATTTGCTTTGATTGCTGCTTGTACTTGCTGATTTGCGATTTGATTTTCCGAATTTACTTCAAAATAGCTTTCAGATTTCAAGGCGACTTTTTCTCCAAAATTGCTGTTGTTGTCTTCTTGCATTTGAATGGAATTATTTTCCAAGCTTTGTGGAACCGCTTCATCATCATTTATTTGCACATCCGTGTTGGGATTTTCATTTATGTTGGAAGGGGATGAAACAAAACTTGAACTAATTTCATATGGATTGGGAATGGGAGGCAGAGAACAGATATATTCAAACCAATCTAATGATTCTTCTTCCGTAGGTTTGTCTTCATCTTTAAATCTTAAGAAATTCAAATGAAATCGCATATTAAAATCATTAACGGACTCATTTTCAAACCTACGTAGATATTCAATTTCTTCACATACCTGTTCATAATCGTAGTCGTCAAATTTAGCAATGAAAATTGTAACAAATTGATCCCAGTTGTGAATTGAAGCAACTGGAAGAGTTTTGCACCAGCTTCTGGCTTTTGCCGCAAATGTGAGAGTAAAAATCCTACATAAAATGCCTTCATCAATTCCTTGAAAATCATAATTTGAAACGTTTTGAAGAAATTGAAAGACATGGTTAAAAGTAGAAGAATTTCTCTTACCATTGAATTTTACCTGAGACAAGAGTCTTACCACTTCGGGTGGGGTATTGGAGGATGCACGTCCATGGATACAACTCCAAATTGGAAGTTTAAGAGGAGCCATCATAATAGATAAAATGTTAAATTGAAGACTCCAATAGACAAAAAACTCAGGCCCTCCTTCTAGCGCCAAAAATGTTGATGCCTCGAAAATCGCTGCAACAACATTGGGGGATAACCACCCGGTCCAGACCTTAAAAGCAGCTCCTTTTCCGTTTGATGTGGTGGTTCTGACTGTTCATCTAGGTCCAATTACCTTCTCCCTATTGCTATTGGTTTATAATGTATCTTTAACTACCAATAGACAGGGACATCAGATCACTTCTTCTTGCTGATCAGGCAAGAGAATGACCCTTAAGCTGATTTGGGTTCAGCCAAGCCACAACTAAAGTTTTGCCTCTTTGAGGAGAGGACTTAAAAATGTAGATTTTACTCTAAATGCAAGCTTATTCTATGATACAAGTAAAAGAAACTAATCTAAATCCTATCTTAATTAGGCAGATATAGATCTAACCCAACTAAGAGCAAGATAATTAAAATATTGGGATTTAAATATGTTTTGTTTATAATGAATATCAAGTTAATGACGTAGTTCAATTAACTGATATTATGGTTGCCAAGACACATTCTATTGAGACTTTAAAACTGAAATAATAAATCAACAACATTCAGGAAGTAGTTCACAAAATGATATTGATTATCAAATCAATAAATCCAATAATTGAATAATGATGTGTGGAAATAGTTCACAGCACATTATTATTTAATAAATTGGTTTCATAAGATAAATTTCAGGGTAGTTACTCTGAAATGAGAAATTAATTCATAAAAAACAGAGATACATAATAACAAGATTGTGACAAATTACCCATATTAACAATAGTGCACAAACATGAATAAAATGGCACATTCATATCACCACAAAATTAAAACTGATATTTGAAATAATAGTATTAGAAATACCAATTTATTGCATCCATTCCTCTGTTCTTGGTCTCCAACAGCCCTTTACATTGCTTGAGTTTCTGTCTTTAAAACTAGAGCCACAATAGTGCAAGCTTTGTTCTTCATGCATAATTCAATATACAAAGGGAAAATCCTCAATAATTCCCAGATCTGAGATTTTTCACTCCTCCCTCCTACAACTCTGAATTCCAATTACAATAGTGCTTTTAGAAGCTCTAAAATTGCAGAGGAGAGCCGCCCTTATTCCATTCTGCAATTTGTTATTTATAGTCTTTGTAAAAGAATGTTTAGAGAGGAGAGTTTGTTCAAGAGAATTCTGCTAAATCCAATTTTACTTGCTCTCTAATTATGATCTTCAATTGCTGGAGTCTTCTCCTTGACTGAGATCTTTTTCTCCATATTTCTTTCACTGTTTTCCTGCAAAAAAAAATCAAAATAAATTAAAATGCAACCATAAAATCAAAATAGCATTGCTGGCAATTAAATCAAACCCAATCAA
>APFE030500425.1:235560-262881 GCA_000404065.3 Pinus taeda | reverse complement strand
AAATAATTCTTGTATATATTTAGTTATTAACTCTACAATTAAATACCTTTTACCTTTGAAATTATTTATTTTTGGAACATGAATATATAATTAATCCATGTAACCTAAATTATTTTTAAAAAGAAAATTTCTCAAACAAATAATAAATTTACTATAACCATTACTAAGAATTTTTTTACTATTCTTTATAACTAATCCTTAGATTATTATATAAATTTTTTTAATATTTTAGTAATACCAATAACTAATAACCATTAATTGAATAATATTAATTGATTAATAAATTAAGGTTATTTAATTAATAAATCTAGTTATGGTACCTAATCTTACAAATTTCTAGAAATCTAATAATAAATTTATTTTAACCATTAGTAACATTTCATTAATAACCTATTTTCTAGAAATAGATTAATTTTTTGATATTATGATAATACTAATAACTAATTTATTATAACCATTAATAGTAATTGATTAATAACCTAATGTTATTTAATTAATAAATCTAGTTATTGTCTTACTAATTTCGAGAAATCAAATAATAAAATTTTATTTTAACCATTAGGAACATTTTATTAATAACCCATTTTCTAGAAATAGATTATTATGGTAAAACTAATAACTAACTTATTATAACCATTAATATTAATTGATTAATAACCTAAGGTTATTTAATTAATAAATTACGTAAGATCAAGTTATTATACCTAATTTTACTAATTTCTAGATTATCACCATTATAAAAATATTAAATTTGTTAATATAAGTTGGACTGGGTCCTAGGGTCAAAAATAGCCGTTATCTAGCCGTTAGAGTCTCTGCTCAGTCTATTTAACTTGCTTGGCCAGATCTGTTTCTTCAACTTGTCTTGACGATGAACCACACTAGTTGATTCGAAACGCGTCGACAAAGGTCTCTTTCATGTGATTTATGCCGAAGCTCTTCTTATAACTATGATGAATCACAGAAGCCTCAATTCTACAAGTTATTATCTATTGATATTAAAATTTTAGATGAATATAACTGCATTAGTTTTTTTTGTTCTCTACCAGATTCGTGGTATATTCTCATTGTTGCAATAAGTATCAATGCATCTACCCTGCATTTTGATGAAATAGTCTCATCCTTGCTATCGGAGGAGACGAAATAGAAAAATATGGACAGCCAAACTGTTGATGCCTTGTCCCTACGAGGTTCGTTGCAAAATAGAAACAAAAATAAGTCCTTGAGTGGGAGATCTAAATCTAGAGGGAGATCTAAATCTCTAGAGAAAACTTTAAAAGGTGTGCTGGAAATGAAGAAGGAAAGGACACTTCAAAAGGGACTGTAAATCTAAAGCTCCTTGGAAAGGAAAGGGATGTGATGATGCTCCTTCCGCACAGGTGAAAACCACCTTAGATGTAGGTGGGGATATGTACTTGGCTTCTTCTTCATGTACACATGTAGATCATGAGGCATGGTTGATTGGCGCACGTGCATCCTTTCACTTTGCTCCCCACAGGGAGTGGTTTTGCGAGTATGACAAATATGATGGAGGTGATGTCTTCTTAGGGGGTGACATGATGGCTAGAATCATGGGTCACTAAAAATACAGGTTGAAGTTTCAAGGTGGAAGTATTAGAACACTTATAGGTGTTCGGCATATTTTTTCATTGGCTAGAAATTTGTTTTATGTACGAAAGTTGGATGATGCAGGTTTAAGAACAATATTCGTTAAAGATACATGAAAGATGGTTTGGGGAGCAGTCATATTGATGTAGGGATTTTGAATTGGAACTTTGTACAAGATTTAGGGTAGCATTGTTATTTATGGGTGGAACAGTTATGTGATTCCTTGAAGTGGAGCAGAAAATCTAGTGGTCTCTCAAGAAAATACCATGCTATGGCATCAAAGGCTTAGAAATATTGGAGAGAAGGGTCTTTGAATACCTCATGGTAATGGTATCGTAGAAGTTATGTCTAATTCCTCTCTAGATTTTGATTTTTGTGAAAATTGTGTATATGGGAAGCAGAGTCGGGTGAATTTCTTCTATGGTGGTAAGAGAGCGAAACAAATATTAGAACTTGTACATAGTGATGTGTTTACTATGTATCATTTATAGATGACTTCTCATGGAATACATGGATATATTTCCTGAGGAAGAAATTTGAAGTGGAGAGTACATGTTACCTGGTTAACATATCACCATCATCAGCGTTGGAGGATAAGTCTCCACAAGAGGTATTGACTCGTAAGAAAACTTGTCTTTTGCATTTGAGGGTATTTCGATCTGATGCATATGTACATCTTCCAAATGAGAAAATTACAAAGTTGGATAGTAAATCTAAAAAGTGCATCTTCATTGGGTATAAGGATGATTTAAAAGGTTATAATCTTTGGAACTCAGAAACAAGGTTGTGTACAACTGAGATATGGTCTTTAGAGAGGTGAAATATGTTATTAAACATGAAGTCCTATTAAAGGAACCTAAAAATATAGAGTTCAAGCTAAATGAGGAAGAATTAGACTCTACAACAGATGATGGGACCATGGGTTATGTAGTAGGGGTTTTTTAACTGCACAAAGGGTTTTTGGGTTAAAAAAGGTATCAAGGAAACATAATGTGGGGGGCGGTAATTAGATAATGTGAGGGCATAGAAAAAACTTATGATAAATGGTTTTGTGGGTTTTTAAGGGGAATAGGGAAATTAATGAGTGGGAAAAGTAATATTTGTAATGGGGAATGGGTTTCACACTAGGAAAGGGATTTTTAGGAAGGGGATGACTTTTTTAAGGGTAATTTCTAGGGGAGTGTGTGAAACCAAGGGGTAAAGGTTAGAATGAGGGTAAAAGGGTATTTATAAGTAATGAAGGGAAAAAGGGGGAAATTAGCAAATAACTATGTGGGGGTGTAGTGAAGTGAGAGGAAATTAGTAAAGAAGCTTGGTGAATATCCTTTCTTTCTCACAATTCCTCATGCACGTGGAGCATAGGATGAGCATGATAAATATGCTTTTGACTTAACAACCTTGTGCATTTCCAACATTTCTTCTACCTACCCTTTATTTACCCTAACATTTTCTCTTCATTTCAGTGGGTGCATTTGAGCTTGTTGACCCTTTATTTCATTTTATTTTTATTAGAAAAATATCTAATTCTAATCTTATAACTTCCAATGGCTCAGATTAAACTAATGAGCTCATCTTTATTCTCTACCTAACTAATGATCTACCAAGATATAACAGTTTGGCTAGACATTTATTTTCTATCTATCAACATGAAATTTAAAACATCTCTCATAGTATAGCTAACAAAGTTCTCAAACTTTCATACAATGTTCACCAATATTTCATCTATAATACATTCTAATTCTGTTTGTATGAGTATTTTTCTTACTATAAAAAGCTATTTACACAAAAAGAAACAAGGCAAGAAAGCTAAGGGTATATTGAACCCTCCAAACTAACAATCCATTGCCATTCTTCAAAGAAAACCAAACAAGAATAAACATGTTAGATCTAAGACTTTTGTGATCCATAATGTAGAAATATGTCTTCTCGATTGTTAGGTCCCTATACTACTAGTGTAACCCCTAATTGTTATTAGTATAACCCCCTCATTACATTGTTGTGCCCATGTAGTCCCAATATTGTTATTATTGTGCCCCATAGAAGCCCACTATTGTTATTATTGTGTCCTTATATTATTATTGTTATGTCAACTCTCATTATACTATGACCCCTTAGACTCCTATATATAGAAAGGAGGTCTTGTCATTTGTATCATCCAAGAATTGTTGATTTGTGTAATATAGAAAGGAGGTTTCCCCCTCGAAGAGGCTTATTTCTGAAGCGTTGATCTATCTTCTCTATCTTTTTGTGAGCTTGTTCCATAACATTCGGTATCAAAGAATTGGATTCTAGGGTTTCGCTACTCCAAATAGCTCATCGTGGTATATTTGCTATACTTTTGATTCTGCGATGTTTCGGAAGATAACAAAAAAAATCGTTTCAGAAGAAATCTTGTTGAACCGTGCGACCGAATTTAGGATCTTTTCTCACTATATTTTTGTAGATATGGTATTTAAAATTTAGGGTTTTTGCAAGATCCATAATTTCATCTAAAAGAAGTCATCGTGGAATTTTCGCTATAACCTTTTTGCTATCAAGTTTCAGAAGCTAAAGTAAAACCCATTTGAGAAGAAATCGTTTTGAATCCTAGGTCCAAATTGCAGAGCTTGTCTCACTATATTTTTGAATATATGATCTAAGGAAGTTAGGGTTTTTGCAGACTCCCGAATTACATCTTAAATAGGTGACTGAGCATCAAATTGAAATTTTGTAAGAAGTTACAGAAATAGTACGAACTGCAGTTTTCTGTGCATATTTGTCTGATCCGAAGGTAAAAAATGTGGCACGTGGTACTTCATACAATGTTGATCCTCTAAAAAGGTATATAATCAAGTCATCTTGGGAGATTGTGCATAACTCTTTCTTGTAAAAACTAATTTTGATCAGAGTGGTGGCATTCAAAAGAGGACATAGAGGGATACTACAAATCGTGATTTCAGAATTGGATGATCCAAAATTACAGTGTTATAGTTGTTTCAAGATCGAGCTCCTAAAATCAAGAAGAGGAGATATGAGAAAGTTTGATGGAAAGGATAAAGTAAATTGGATACTAGAGATGGAGCAATATTTTGATCTACATGATGTACTAATGTTGCAAAAGGTATGTATTGCATCTTCACATTTAGAGCGAGATCAATTTTTATGGTATAAATGGCTTTGTTCTCATAAAACAACTAGTTACATGGTCAATTTTCATGGAGGAAATGATAGCACATTATGAGGATATAAAGAGAAACACCTTATTTAGAGAAACACCACAACAATTAGAAGAAAAAAGAGAAAAAGGGCTTTGTTCCAAAGTGGAAAGCAAAATTATGGAAACAAGGAAGTCTACCCCTCACAACTATCAAGATGGAAGTGTTGCTTCTCCTAGCCTTCCACAACCTACAAGGGTTACATCACAACAATTGGAAGAAAAAAGAAAAAAAAGGGCTTTGTTACAATTGTGATAACAAATACATTAAAGGTCATAGTGTGTTGAGAAGAAATTATTTTGCATTGATGTTGGAAAGGAGGAAGAAAAGGACCAAGAAATGTAAAAAAAGAGTATATACACCAAAAACCCACCCCAAAGAAAGAAGAAATGAATCCAACCATATCTTGTAAAGCATTGGAAATAATTACCACTCCTAAAACTATCAAGATAAAAGGACATATCAAGAAGGAAAGGTTCAAGAAGTGAAATATCACATCGAGAAAGAAGAAATGAATCCAACCATATCTTGTAATGCATTGGACAGAATTACCACTCCTCAAACTATCAATATAGAAGGACATATCAAGAGGAAAAATGTTCAAGAATTGAAAGATCACATCGAATCTCAAGAAATAAATCCAACCATATCTTGTAATGCATTGGAAGAAATTACTACT
Organism: Pinus taeda; assembly: GCA_000404065.3. Lineage (NCBI taxonomy): Eukaryota > Viridiplantae > Streptophyta > Pinopsida > Pinales > Pinaceae > Pinus > Pinus taeda. The sequence goes on along the minus strand of APFE030500425.1, from coordinate 257,400 downwards.
CCTCAAACTATCAAGATAGAAGGACATATCAAGAAGAAAAAGGTAAGAGTGTTGATTGATTGGGGAAGTACCCATAACTTTATTGATTGTAAGATAGCCAAGGAATTGAATTGCTTCCTATATCCAGCACCGAAGAGTCAAGTGATGGTTGCAAGTGGAGGAACCAAAAATTGCTCTAGAAAGTGCCATAATATCAAGCTATCCATGGGAGATTATGTATTGAATAGCCTAATGCTTTCAATTCCAATGGATGGTGTTGATGTTTTACTAGGAGTCTAATGGCTACAATCTTTGGGTACAATAGCTTTTAATTTTCAAGAACTTTTCTTGAATTTTTTTGGGAAGGGAAGGAAGTTGAATTGAGGGGTATCGAAGGAAACCCTGGAAAGGTAATGAACTCTAACATCATTACAAAGCTTCTAAATAAAGAATAACAGGGTGTAAATGCACAATTATCTTCACTCAAGGATCTCACATCAAAATGATGTATTTCTCCATATCTCCAAAATGTTTTGGACAATCATTCCAAGGTATTTGAGACTTCCAAAGGCCTCCCACATATTGATGATCATGATCATGTAATTCATTTGATTCCACGAAGTGTTCCTCCAAACATTAGGCCTTACATATATCCATATTCCCAAAGGAATGGGAACTCATTCAAAAGTTGTAGAAGATCCATGTTCAAATAGTATTGTGAGAACTTGACAAGGAAGGAAAAGCTATATTGGAACATGAAGCAGCCACAGAACCGAGAAATCAAAGGCTACAAAATAGATCAATTTCAGATTATCTCATCAAGTGGAAGAACTGACCCACTGAAGATTCCACATGGGAGGACAAGAATTTATACAAAAGCATCAAGAACTTCTCAAGTGTTGAGGACAATAGTGTTTGAATGAGTGGGGCATGTTAGGTCCCTATACTGCTAGTGTAACCACTTATTGTTTTTATCACAACCCCTTCATTATATTGTTTTGCCCATGTAGTCCCCATATTGTTATTATTGTGCCCCATAGAATCCCACTATAGTTATTATTGTGTCCTTACATTATTATTGTTATGTCGACTTTGATTATATTATGACCCCTTAGACTCCTATATATAGAAAGGAGCTCCTGTCATTTGTATCATCCAAGAATTGTTCGTTTGTGTAATATAGAAAGGAGGTTGCCCCCTCAAAGAGGCTTAGTTCTAAGCCATTGATCTATCTTTTCTATCTTTTTGTGACCTTGTTCCATAACACTCATTAATCACATTTTAGCATTTGGTCAATGCTCCTAACCAACTAATGTGGTTCATCCTTATGACAAGGTGAGAAATCAATCGATCTATGAGAATAAATAGCATGGATGCATCATTGGATAGAGTTAGTCATTACAAAATTAGTTATTAAGGTAAGAAAAATTTTGTTTATAATTTTGTTAAAAATTAGGTGTTATGAATAACAAAATATAGAATATTCTATTCTACTGAATTTAGTAATTATGCATATAATATTAGAATGTTAAAATATTAAGAGTTTAGTTAAGAACTAGCTCTTAGGAAAAACTAAATCTAGAAAATTCTACTTCAATGAATTTAATAATTATTTATATAATATTAAAATATTAAAATATTAAGAGTTTAGTTAAGAACTAGGTGTTACGAATAACTAAATCTAGAAATTTCTATTTCAATGAATTTAATAATTATTTATATAATATTATTTGTTATCGGAGGGCCTATTCTATTAAATAGTTAGGTAGACTTAAAAAACAATAATATAAAACAAATAAATAAAGCATCTTATTGTAACCAAACAAGGGAAACTATATTTTAACTAAATTAATAAAAATAGACATTTAAATGAATAAATAAATAAATAAACACTAACTATATATATATATATATATATATATATATATATATATATATATAATATATATATCAGGGAGAAATAGTCTAAAATTCATTAACAAAGAAAATTACATGTTGTAAATGCCATTGGCATATGCATAAAAAGTGACCATGGTCAATTGTGGACTATTTGTAAGTGTAAAGAAACTAGAAAATGACCTTTTGTAGGGTATGTTGTTAGTATCTAATCATATGCATTTTATTTACATATTCAAAAGTTCACCCATGGTGATTACTGTTGTGTAGGAAAAATATTAACATGCAAAAAATTGATAAGTTAGGGCACGTAAACCCTATGTAGATCCTAATCCATATATGGTCTATGGAAGAATTGATAAATCTGCTAAGATGTATGCTCCTTCACCATCCATTCCCCTTTTAGGATGATGTGTTGCCTCCTTTGAAAGTTAGTTTTCGGATTCATTGTGCTCCTTGTAAATATGAGTACATGAAACATGATCGAATTGTGGGTTTAGAAATAAAACATCATCCAATATGGTTCTAACTATATGTGCATGGCATGTTGATATGTAGTTGAACCAATTAATAACAATCTTGGAATCCCCATAAATTTGTATGTGTCTACAATTTTTGTAAATAACAAAATATAAGAGATGAAACAGTGTAAGGAGCTTCACGAAACTATTTGTGCCATCTCCCCACCCCAAATAGATGTGAAATTAGTGTGTTTCAGTAAAATGAAGTATAATTATGCCACCACAAACCTATTCTTGTGCTACTTCGTTGAAATAGGCCAAAGGGTGCACTTTGTCAATGACTTCTAGAGTAATGTTCCGAGTCCGGACTACCTGTTCATTCACCAGGATTTCCAAATAGCTATTACAGATCTTGGGGATTATTTGTGTCAAGACAATGTTTTCCCCCAAAAGATATCGTTGTTATGGCACATCCAAATGTACGAGAATACTATTAAAGGTAGGTTCCGAGCTCTCGGATTAGTTTCTACTACCCACCACCTATTGCAAGTAGTTGGTATATCAACACGAGTCCATGTAAGTGGTAAGTTTAGTGTGTGTAAGACCTATGCCCATACCTATTGAGTAGTGGGGCATGAGAGGAAGAGATGTTGATTTGATTCCTCCTCTGCTCAACATAAAACACACCATGTAGGCTGATCATTTCCTAATATTAGATCCATTCGGGGTTTTATCCATAATGATGTTCCACATGAGTAAGCGAGTGCATAGTGCACCTTTTAACTTCCAAATATTACTCCAACATGTTTTCTCAGATTCAGGCTTGTGATCAGCATGGATGATAGGGTATCCATCCTTTGGGGTATAGTTTCCTTTCTCTGCGAATCCCCAGATCATGTCACCATTCTCATCCCTTAATCTCACATGGGATTTGATTAATGCTTGCATGTAAGTCCTCCACTCCATGTGCAATTGAGCTAGAATATCCAAGGCCTCCCCAGATAACCACGCTTGTTGATATATAGTTGTATTGTGAGGGTCTCCGAGTTGTGCTATGTTGACCACTCCATTTTGATTGAGGAAGGTGGTGAGGTTAGGTGGGAAATGGTAGGAGTTTCCAGAGCCAATCCATGGATCGATCCTAATGCAAACAGACCCAACAATACCGATCCGTCATGTGAGACCCCTTCTTATGGTGGGAAAGGTATTTATTACAGCCCTAGCGATCACTCATATACCCTTCGTGTTCAAGGTAGGTAACCTTAACCAATCCAAGATAGAGCTTGGCAATATGTATTTGTAGGTAACCACCTCCAACCAAAGGCTCTTTTGCTTCAGGAGCAACCAACCTAGTTTTTCCACAAGTGCTTGTACAAAAGTAGAGAGGAATTTTAGGCCCCAACCTCCCCTTTTTTTAGGAATAGCAATTCTACTCCGTTTGACTCATGGATAGGGTTTTCCTTCCTTGTGGCCGTTGCAAAGAAATGAAAACATACTCATTGAATCCTTTGTAGTATTTGTTGGGGGATCTAGGCCAGGGACATCTAAAAGACTGGTGTTGCTTCCAGAACCAATTCAATGAGCACCAGTCTACTGGCTTTAGAGAGTAGGTGATAGCTCCAAATGTTTAATATTCTTTCCACCTTGGCAATCAACCATGTCCACTTTGTAATTTTGTGTCCATCTTCTCTTATCCTAAGGCCTAATTACTTCAAACCATCATCCAATGATAGCTTTTGAAAGGGGAAAATTTGTATTGTGGGTTTCCTGTTGAGTACACACAGAGAATGATATAGTAGATTTGGCCCCATTTATTTCCATCTCTGTTGCAACACTAAATATTTGAAGCACTTCAGAGAGTGAAATGTTGACTTGTATTCCCACGTCTAGGAAAATGTGAATGTCATCAACAAAGAGTAGATCAGATAGTGTGCATTGATCTGTCATCTTGAGGCTCAAGAGTCGCATTACTCACTTCTCTGATGCAATCAACCTTCTTAGGCCTTCCATGATCAAGAGAAATAGCAGAGGGATGCTCTACCTAGATAGAGTGGGAGTTTGATCCATTGATTAAGATTGTGAATGATACAGAAGTGATGCATCACATAATCCATCTGATATAAAATAGTGGGAACCTGAGATGGGTAAGTATCATCCTTAGGTATAACTAGCTCACTGTATCAAATGCCTTTGAGAGGTCAATTTCTAGCAACATCCCTTTGATTTTCTTCAGTTTGATGGAGTGAAGGGCCTCTTGTGCTATGCCTATGGTCTCATGGATTTGCCAGTTTTTTAGAAAGGAAAACTGTTCCTGAGAGATGTGGTCTCACAAGATTGGTTTAATGCAATTTGCAATAATCTTCGCTATAATTTTATAAAGGAAATTACATAGGGATATAGCTTTGAATTCATTGAAAGATAGTGGGGAGTCCGGCTTGGGGATGAGGGTTATATAGGTGGAATTGATAAGTTCTAACATTCTACACAATAAACGGCTCTCTTCGAACACACCAAGTAAGTACGGTACAATGATGTCCATATTAACTTCAATGATCTGTTGCTGTTAGACAAAAGAGGTATGGTCGAAGGTCTTCTTATTTTAAAACCTGTTCATAGTGATTGTGATGCATGTGCACTGGGAAAGTTGCATAGAGATAAATTTCCTGTGAATGCTGATAGAAGAAAGAGAGATATACTCGAGATCATACACACAAAGTTATGTGGGCCTATGCACACAAGATCTTTAGGCGGTTCATACTACTTTTTACTATTTATTGATGAATGTACTATATTTACTTGGGTGTATTTCCTAAGGAATAAGAGCCAAACTCTTAAATACTTCAAGGAGTTCAGAAGTATGGTTGAAAAGCACACAGGTAAAAGCATGAGGATTCTCCCCTCGGATTAGGGGAGAGAATACAAAAAAGCTTGTGTCCTCAAATTCTGCAAAGGTAATGAGATACAACAACAGTTTACAGTACCCCACACTCCTCAACAAAATGGGGTTATAGACAGGAAGAACACAATATTCAAATGGTAACATCCAAATCAAATTCAAATTTTGTGGTGGTGTAGGGAGCATGATAGGTGTGGTAAAATTATAAATGTAGTTATACAAATTGGAGTACGTTTTTGAGGTGGAGCAACTAGAATGGAAAGTGTGGTAAAATTATAAATATAATTATAGAAACTGAAGTACAATTTTGTGGTGGAGGGAAGAGCAAGGTAAGTATGGTAAAATCTACTAGGGCCTCAATGAGGTTTGGAATATTGGTTGTGAGTTGAAGCAACTTGGGACTTTAAGCATTGTTAACCTTGTTTTCTTCCTATTTGGTGACCGCTTCATCCCTTTTCTCATTGGCTTCTCGGTTCATTTTGCACAATTGATAGTTTGATTTTGATTTACAAACTAGTTTTCAATACCAATTTTGTATACCTTACATTATAAGAGATTGGACATCGAGAAAATTTAGTTATGGTAAAATTCACTCCAAGAATAAGATCAATTTTCACTTTTTACTAAAAGATACCTACAATAATGGAAATATCTACACCACAAATTCAACAAATTATCTTGATGAAATTCCAGAGAATTTGTCAATATGCTGTGACCATGTACATATGTCATGGTGAATTTTCTTTGAATATGATGAAGTATGCTAGAATGTTACTACTGTACAAGTAATCAGAGTGGTTGTGATACTGTGTCATGGATTGTAGATATTGTACAACAAAGTGGGGCTATTTATGATGTATCTACCATTAGTTTCTTTTTTGCAACAACATATGGCCATCTCGATATAACAAATTAATGAGCAACATGATTAGATCCGGTGATCGATTTTTAATCTATGAGTTGATCTTTCCATCATGTTACTTACACTTAAACACTAGAATAATAAAAAAATGGAAACAATCTAGAAACATGTGTACAACTGATAACTAAAAACATGATCATTAAGAAATGGGTACCAAAATGTTCACCATTTTTAGATGGGTAACTAATGTAATTTTTAATATATGAACTTATCTTACCAGCCAATTGCACACCCTTAACACAACATACATGAGAATGAAAATCCTACACAAACAAAAATAAAGTGGAAACTAACAATATCTATATGAGTACATCTGATAACCAAAAGCATATTTCAACAGCAGAATACAACAATACTACTAAAAGATGGCCGAGATCCTAGTCCTACCAGCAAGTTGAGGAAAGGTTACGGTAGATATCTCAATCCCGCAGTAAATCTGAGGAAAGGTTACTTATCGACAAAAATATCACACCATCATTTTAGATAGTGGCAAGGAAGTGTGATGGTGCCATAGATGTTGGTTGGGCTAGATTCTCCCATGTCTATCATTGTTTATAAATTTTAATAAAGATCCTACCCACCCAGCTTTCACCCAGCCACAATTCATATATTCCAAAGAAATCACACTACAAGATTCGTAATCTCACATATTTCATATCACATATTCCATTCTATGTTTGTATTTTCCCAGCATTTAATATCCATTAAAAATAATGAGATATAACATAATACTCTCACCACAAAAGCAACATATCTTGCATATCACATATTCCATTCTATGTTTGTATTTTTCTAGCATTTAATATCCATTAAAAAAATCAGATATAACTTAATCCTCTCACCACAAAAGCGACATATATTGCATATCACATATTCCATTCTATGTTAGTATTTTCCCAACATTTAATCTCCATTAAAAAAATGAGGTACAACATAATCCTCTCACCACAAAAGAAACATATCTTGCATATCACATATTTCATTCCATGTTTATATTTTCCCAACATTTAATCTCCATTTAAAAAATGAGATATATCATAATCCTCTGACCACAAAAGAAAAAACCCAAAAAAACAATGAAAACAAAATATCATATCACATATTCCATTGTATGTTTGTACATATAATCTCCATACCAAATATTATATCACATATTCCATTGTAAGTTTGTACTTTCTGGGCATATAATCTCCATTAAAAAAAGTGAGATATCACATAATCCTCTCACCACACAAGTATTCCAACCTAGAATCATAATTCCAACCAATAATCACTTAATATCAGCTATATCTTTAGAAGTGTTTAGGAATTAATATCAACTATATATTCAGAAGTGTTTAGGAATGATATGCATAAAAAAGAAAGTAAACACAAAATGTAAATAAAAACAAGTCCACAAATTTTGAATTGGTTAATTTTAAGGAGAATAAGACATTAGAAACCTTGGGAAAATGGATAATTCCAAGTAACTCAATGCATCCATAATCTTCATCACTTAGTTAAAAATGATTTAGAATTGAATATTGAGTGGCAAAAAATATTTATTATCCATCTCACTAACAACCCCCACCTAGACCAATTGGTTAATTTTAAGGAGAATAAGACATTAGAGACCTTAGGAAAATGGACAATTCTAGGTAACTCAATGCATCCATAATCTTCATCACTTAGTTAAAACTGATTTAGAATTGAATATTCAGTGGCAAAAAATATTTCTTATATATCTCACTAAAAACCCCACCTAGAGCCAGCACCAAATGAAGAATAGAACCACCCCCAATGTTGTAGTCATTGGGTATCTTTTCATCATTAATTTCTTTTCCTACATAGATGAGCCTGCAATGGTCATGAAAACAAAATTTTTTAGTATTAAAAAAAATCAATCCTTCAATACATATAAGAAATTTATTTATGTAAATCATTCAACATTTCAATATTTTAACTTGCACAAAGTATCTCTTTTGAATTTAATATAAAATGTAAAATTACATCGATTATACATCACTTTACAGGTAAACAAATTTTAGGCCGATAGACCTTCCTATGCATCAACCATCGTCAACATTTTTACCCTGCTCCATTCGATCAAGTGAGACACTTTCAATTGGTAATTTGAAGTGTCATCTGGCAATCATGCACTGCACTTTGATTGCTTTTTCCAAATATCGATTAATTTTCCTTCTTTTCACCTCTGAGTTCTGTTGTGCATTGAACCTGGCCCTGTTATGTAAAAACACTCTGCTAGTTTTTATTGTTGTAGGTAGGCCATTCTTTCCTCTCATTTTGGTTTAAATTCTACTTCTTTGTTTTGAGTGATCAGAGTCATTTCCCCAGTTTATTGTTGCATTTTGAGTTTTGCAAGGCATTCTAGTTTCGTATAAAAATAAGGTTTCATTAAATTTACACTTTCTCGTAGTGATTTTTGAGATGTTGGGATAAGGGTTTGGTAGATTAAGACATGCAGACAAATGTGCTTTGTTTGATCTTTTATGATCTATTCATATTTTTTCAAAGGTTTTCAAACACATTGAGCTTCCTTTCATTGTGTAGAAATATTATCCTTCAGATCCCTATATTGTCTTCTAGGTTTTAAGTTAGTTTTTAGAAAAGGCATTTTTGTAAGCATGTATGAGTATTAGCTATGCCTTATAGATCTCATGGTTGACTGTTAAGTTTTCTTGCTTCTTTTGATGGAATATTGAGCTGCATTTAAAGTTTTTGGTAGATGTTTTTTCTGTAGTGTTGTCATTTTACAACATGGACATTTTTTTTGACATCGTCTGAATGCAATAAAATTGGAAGGAGTCATCTCTTTGCTTCTATTACAGGAAGCCCTTTTTATTTTTTCCAAGTATAAATAAGATAGAGTCGAATATGACAACATTGTCTTGATCTAGAGGGCCTACTAGAAAAATGATTGTTGTGTTTTTGAAATGTTTCCTAGTTATTCATGTTGTGTTGTCTACTTATGCCAAGTTTTATAATTTATTGAGTTTAACAAATATATACTAATAATATATATGCCAGAAATTGACCACGACAAACATGCAATCGGTTAAAATATATATGCTAGAAACTCAGCCATATAGGCATCCTTTCCCTCGTAACATATATGCATTTTCTCATACTCTTCACGGGGAATTTAATTTTTCTCAGGATGCCTTCTTGCATCTTCAATTGCGAAGGAAGAAGCTACAAAATTGGGAACAATGATTGGTATAGACCTAGGAACTACTTACTCCTATGTTGGGGTTTACAAGAATCGTCATGTTGAGAATATTGCTAATGACCAAGGTAACCGTATTACCACATCACGGGTGGCATTCACGGAAAATGAGAGGTTGATTGGAGGGTCTGCCAAAAACCACGTCATAGTCAACGTCGAACCATATTTGATGTTAAGAGACTCATTGGGAGAAATTAAGTACTCTGATCTCTTATTTTCCCATTCATTAGACAATTATATTTATTGCAAGTCCAATTCTCGCCTTGATATTGAACCCACAAGGGTGAGGGTCATGAAATTGGCATGTTAAGTCAGGGGTCGAGCAACATTCTGGTTGGGGTTAGATCAAGATTTGATTTCTGCCTTGTCCAAACCTCAAAAAAATGATTTAAGACTTTTACTTGATGAGCACAATTAAATGAAACATTTTTTTTATATAGGTTTGAAGACAAAGAAGTTCAGAAGGATATGAAATTGGTACCGTACAAGATTGTAAACAAAGATGGGAAACCTTATATTCAAGTTCAGGTACGAGATGGAGAGACAAAGGTATTTAGCCCTAAGGAAATCAGTGCTATGATTTTGACTAAGATGAAGGAGACTGCAGAAGCATTCCTTGGCAAGACTATAAAGGATTTTGTGGTGATTGTCCTTGGTATGCTTTCTTTTCAACTTTTTTTTTATGAGGTTGTGGGTATCCAGTTGTTGACTGCATTGTGGCTATTAACTTGTGGGCTTGCGCAACTTATTTTATTGATGCACAACGCCAAGTAACAAAGGATGCTAGTGTTATTGTTGGCTTGAATGTGGCTCGTATTATCAACGAACCCAGAGCTGCAGCAATAGCTTATGGCTTGGACAAGAATGGTGCAGAGAAAAATATTTTTGTTTTTGATCTTAGTAGTGGTACATTTGATGGTAGCATTTTGACCATTGACAACAGAGTTTTTAAGGTTTTGGCTACGAACAGTGATACCCATCATGGAGGTAATCTCGAAAGTCGCTACATCAACATCAGGGAAAACCACCTGGTCTAGACCTTAAAGGCAGCTCGTTTTCCATTTGGTGTGGTGGCTCCAACTTGATATAATGGGACCAGTTTCCCAATGGTTGGTAAATAGAATGGATAAGTGGTTGATTTTATATTATCTAATGATAATGGATGGATGATTTATTCTATAATGCAAAAGTAATAAACAACCTTATACCGGGAATTTTCCAATTTAGTATAACTTTCGATGATCTTTATTTACATATAGGCATATAGATGACTCCATTGATAAACAAAGATATTCATTCACATGATAATTACTTTGTTTAAATAGTTGAACAAAGTAAACATTTAAAATAATATTACACTATTCTTCATATATCATTGACATAAATATGATTGAAAGAATAACACTCCTTAAACATTCAATAGTGATAAACATAAGGATTGTTGTAAAAACACATACATATATCCAATGATAGGAAGATTAAATAAATGTTGATTCATATAAAAGAATGGAGCAAAGACATACATAATAGTACCATATCTAATTTGGATCCCTCCCAATATCAATTGCATTCAAATTATTTCTTCTAACTTAGAACACTTTTAGAAAAAGCAATAGTCCATATCTCACCAAAGCATTCTTCATTAAAATTCAGAATATAGGTCTAGTCTTCATAAAAAAATATATCGAAAGCACAATAGTGTGACTTTTCGATTCAAGTTTATACAAAAATTTAGGACCCTTTCTAAAGACATGAAAGGGTCTATAAATACTATCTAAGCTAAATAATTATGAAAAAAATTCTATTAGGTGGTATAACCAAATCATAAAGATCTCCTTGAAATAGATCTGTATGCAGTCGGTAGCATGATTCACTATTTCAGTTGATCATCCTTTGGCTTGAGCTGGTAGATAGCAACCATTGGATGCAATTCTGGAGGGTGACTCAGATGAGAATGCAGTTGGGCTAAATACGTAGCATCATGAATTTCAGGAATCATGTAATCGATCACATCGGTTAAACATTTGAGTGCTACCCTTTGACTGTATGGTTTAACTAGGAAGAACTAAAAGGTGTCCCAGGTGAAACTTTGGATGCCTCCGATTAATCACTTATTCTTTTCCAATTCTCAATTGCATGTCTGTTCCAATGCTTTGGCTAACAACAATTTACCTGGAGTGCACTGTGAAATCAAATTTGATAGATAAAGAGTATCATTGATGAACTCAATCAAATTACTGGTTTTTGATCTGCATCTTGAAGTTTCCCTTTCTACTTTCATCAATTGCGACTTCCATTCTAGGAAAATAATCTCCTTGTGTGATTCTAGAATTTTAAGCAGATTTGTAGATTGCCCTTCACTGGTTTCTTGCCAAACAAGAAATTTGGTTAAAGTTTCATCGGCCTATTCCAAATTCTCCCTAGCATCGACTTATTTATCAATCATTGATGAAGCAATTTCACAGAGGGGTTCAACGAAGGAAATATTGTGACATAGTAAATTTAGCTACTTAATCAATGCTTTATTGATCTAGAGAGCCTTAGACCTGAACGCTTTTGGTTGAGGAAAACTCTTGAACTTCTCTATCTATTGTGATAATTGAGCAATTTTCTCATCTTTTGTTTTAGTCATATGTTCATTCATTGTCTTAAGCTTGGACAATGTTGTAGATAATTCCCTTTGTTTCTGCATTACGCTTTGGTATATCCTTTTTTTCTCCTTGAGCAATTGCTCGTTTAATTGGTTGTTTACTTGCTACTGTGCTACTAACTATTGTTCCAATTGTTCTATTCTTTGTTTTCTTTTGGATACCTGTGCCTCCAATGAAACAATTATTTGGTCCTTCTCTTTTAGAAAATTTCTCACTTTTGACGCTTTATCCATAGTAGCTTCTAAGTAGGCCCCGACATATTGAGAAAGTTTTGTGAGTCTTCAGAGGTATTTAATTCTTCTTTCCATATCACATTAGCCATATTTGTTCGTGCAGGTAAGAGGGAAGACTGGTCAATCCTTCTCTTTTTCCTTTGTTTCTTTACTACATCCCTATGCTTAGGACTATAAAAAATATCTAATGGTGGTATTTCTTTTATCTACAAAACAATTTCATCCGATGGATCTTTAGGAAATATCTCTATATCTTTGCTTACGGGTATGCCACCGGTTCCTTCAATTGGAACCGTACTTGTTGTTGTCTTGTGACCAATTGTCACTTGAGGTGTACTAAAACCCTGTGAATTCTTAGGATTGTTTATAATGGAATCGAACTGTTGCCATTCTTTAAGGAGATTGGGATCGATCTGAGTATCTATATCCATGTGTTCACTGCCTATTTCCTATTCTTTCTCTTGTTCTTTCTCCTGTTCTAGCTCTTTTCCTATCTCAGGAATTTTTTCCAGAGCTATGGATTTGTCACCAGTTTGCTTTTCAGACTCACTTGATTGCATTGTTGGGGTGGTAGCTAATAAGTCAAGAGGAAGAGTTTGCAACCTCTGTTCTCTGAGCCTATTGAACACTTCCAACCCTTCATCTTTATACCTGATCCCAGCCAATGTTTTTACCTAAAATAATGATTCTGCTAAGGAAAACAGGTCATCAAATTCATCCTTTTCATGATCAAACCTTGCAATCTTGGCTTGTTCAAGAACAGTATAGGAAACTTTTCTAGGATCATATTGTCTGTTAGGGATGGTTGCAAAATTGAGCATTTGTATTTTTTCTTCCTCCTTTTCTACATGTTTGTAATCATGAAGGCTGTAGACACCGCATCTTAGAGGAAATGTAGGTCGTACCTATTTCTTAGAGTTTCTAAGAGTTTTGGATGCCCCTTCTGTTGTTATTTGATAGGCCAATTCCCGAGCTAACAGCTTATCGGGCACATACAGTGGAAGGACACAGGGTTCTATAAGGCTACCAAAAAGCCTTATATAACTAAAATTTTCTTCTCTGAACCAATAACCAACTTTAGTCAAGTCTATCCCTGCTTCATCAGAAATCCTAGGGGTAGGTTTACAAAAAATAGGATAGTAGATAGGCAACATAAAACCATTGCAGATTTTGTACAAATGATCTTTGTAGTGGGCTTTCCATAACATCTCATGATAAATATGGATTGGCTTGAGATCCTGAGGAGTCCATCTCCATCTAAGTACTATATATTTAGAGTTAAAATAGAGAGTATCCATAATATAAGCACTATAATAAAAAGGGGGAATGGTCTTGGTAGTTTTACGTGAATTTGATCTAAATTCAAGAATTGTTGTGGCCAATTTGTTGGACAATATGTTTGCCCAATCCATCACATAACTATTGACTGCTGCTTCCATTAAAGGAACCACTTCAATGGTGAATTTAGAAGAATCATGTATCCCCCACATTCTACACATCATAGCCCTGGCATAACGGTAAGGAGAAGCCAATGAGTCCACTTAGTACTTACCTGATGATTCGTGTTTGTGCTTCTCAGGATTATGTCTCCACTACTTAACCGAGGCCAATTATGTCTCATTTTCATTCGCAAATTTTTCTAAGAAGGCATCTTTATACCAATTTTCAGGTTTAGGCAAGTGATACATTTTCCTTAGATCATCACGCTGGAACGAGCCAAAAATCATTCGATTAATTATGCAAAATGTTTTTTTTTTAAACTAGAATTTCATCTATTGACCATCTCACTACATCAGTGTATGGAAGAATCTTTTCTCGTGCTGCTATTTTGTGCAAATATCAACAAGCTAAATCTTTGAGGGATGCTTCAGATTTGTTAGTTGAGTCGGTTGTAGCTTCTTCCGATATTTCCTGAGGCTCCTCTGCTTCAATTAAATTGTAAATTCTCTCCCAACTAGTATTTCCAAGGCCGAGGCATGTAGTGTTAGAGATTAACCCTTTTTTGCTTGGCCCTGGATCTTTGGCTCGCTGCACTATTGCTGTAGGAGCTGTGGCTACAAATTTCTTTGATTTATTCCCCATTTGTTCCAAGTTCCTTATTTGAGCAGAGTTTTGCACAAGTGATGAGAAAAACGTGATACAGAGAAATGCATCTATAGACCAATATGAAAGAATTACGTCGATCAACAGGTGATAATGGATTATAGTGAAATTGCCACAGATAAAATCTACAGAAAAATCTTCCCTTAACTGCTTCATTGATTAGCTGTTTAACTTGTCAATCATGGTAAATGAGGTTTTAAATGTCCATCACGTAGTTTATATGCCAAATGATTCATTGAAGTGTGGCTTAGATTTCTTTGATGGATAATCAGAAGTAAATCACAAATCGACGATCAGTAACATGAAAAGAAAGGCTTTAATATTTTTTTTAAACATTTTCGATCATTGAAAGGTGATATAATGCATGCAATCCTTTTAAGTATGTTCTCGAGATATGCGCCTTATTAATGCATTGCAATCGGGGAATGGGTTCGGGTTTTATTACCGTCTCAATGTGATTTCGTCAATCGTCGATTGTGATACGGTTTATCACATCGGAGTATTCAAGTATGCCTTTTAATCATGTGTTGACTATTATTTCCGATTGCCGATGGTGATACGCTTTATCGCATTGGAGACATCAAGGGGGATATTTCATTGTGCTTTGTAATTTGCCATATCTGATTGCGATTACCTTTTTGTATTGGAGTGAATGAATGTGTCTTTATATATGTTTCCCTTGTTATTGTGATATGCGATCTTGCGATCGCTTTATCGCAATAACGAAGAACTTTATGTTTTTTTTAAAGACCCACTTTATTTCTATTCAAAACGCTTTTAAATTACTTCATTTACATTAATCCTTTTGATAAGGGTTTTTCCTTATGATGGGTTGGTACCAGTTTATTCACACATCTAAGTTTATTTTAAAAGGGACCCATTTCATATTATGATTTTTTATAAAAAAATTATGAAATGGGGGGTTGTTGGATAGCACAATAATTGGCGATTCACTGGGAGAAACAATTATCTCTCAGAAATTAATTAAAATACTTAAAGTTTCTTAATTTGGAAATCTTACCTGATAGAGAAAATCTAATATAACTAGGTAATCATGAATTCTGAATATAATAATAACTATTCTTGCTATTTTCCTCTGTTTTTAGAATTAAATACATTCTAAGCTTTAAGTAAACCTTAATTGGTAGATAAAGATAAAAGAAAGTACTTTTCCAAATTATCTTTTATAATAACCCCTTCATCATAGGTAGAGCCTCTGCTACCAGCAAACATCTATAGTCTCAATAGGGTTACCTTTTAACCATTTGATTATTCATTATTCCATCCATTTCAGAGTATAATTAAAAAGAATAAATCAAAAATATATGTTTCCATATTTATTGTATTACTTTTTACTTTTTTCTATAATTTGTAAGATAAAAAGCCATTGTCCTAGTTTTGTGGCCAGCTGTTGACAATGCCATTCGCTGGTTGTAATTTAACTAAACAAGTTGACTCATGATGAGAGCCCTTGGCTTATATTTATAAGCCATTACCCTATTTTGGTATGCAGTATTGGTAATGTCAGTTCAATTATTCCCCTATGATCATCGTAAGTAGGCTTATAATAAGACCTCTTATCTTTTATATCAAATATATTTTAGAATTACACTCTCAGTAATTATAAACTTTGATGGATGGGATGAACAATTTTCTCCTTAAGAGAATATGGATGACAAGGTGTGAGTTGAAGATGCTAAGATTGAATTAGTCTCTATTTTGTATTGATAATCATTTTCAGGCTTTTTAAAACATTAAAATGATTTACAGTAGTTCGAAGTTTTGAGAGGATTTCACAAAAATAAAATGGGGGTATTCAGAATCTAAATATACCTAATTTCCTAGAAATTTCCTTTTCCTTTAAGGCTTCCATTTCTTAAAGGTAAATATCAAAACTATTTTCTTTTGAGTAAATTTGTCAACATAGCAAAGACCAATGAGAGGCTTTTTACAACTTTATTTTCCTAAGATTCTAAACAAAATAAGTTATGCACACAAATTCTACTGAAAATTGAATATTTACAAAGGGAGAAGGGGTTACCTCCTCATTTGAAGAATTTTTTCAAGATAAGGCCATTAACAGGAAGAGAATCTCTCTGTCCTGATAGATCTTAAAATATGAATGTACAAGGGCCTATCTTCTCGCTGATATGGAATGGTCCAAGCCACATTTTATGAAACTTAGTATGTTTTCCTTTATCCTCATGGGCTTTGTCCCACTTCAAAACTAGATCACCAACTTGTAAATGTTTTGAGCTAGTTAAAGTTGTATCGAAAGATGACTTAATAATCTGCTGATGCTTTGCATGTACAATTCAGGCTTTCTCTCTCTTTTCTTCTAATTTCATAATTTTATCATGTCTAAGTTGAATAGAAGGTAAGGGATTTTCTTCAATAAATTGCACTAAAGCTAGTCATGGAAGTGCTAAATTTGTTGGTATGAAAGCTTCATTTCCATACACTAGATTAAATGGGGAAGTACCTACGGAGGCTTTCTGTGTTATTCGATCAGCCCATAGTGCAAATACTAAAGATTTATGCCAGTTTTTATGATTCTACTCAATAGTTCTCTTAATAATTTTGTTAAGATTTTTATTGGTGGATACTGCTAAACCATTACCCTGAGGTTAGTAGTTCGTGGAATACTTCAATTTAAATCCCCTCTTGATAGCAAACTCAAATATAGAATTTCCAGAGAAGTAAGATGCATTATCAAAAATAAGAGTGTTTGGGATACCAAACCTGGTAATAATGAATTGATCTATGAATTCAATAACTGCCTCAGAATTTGCTGTCTTCAAAGGAATTGCTTCAACCCACTTAGTAAAGTAATCGGTATCTGCAAGGATATACCTATGCTATTTGGATGAATGTGGAGTGATTTCTCCAATGATGTCCAATCTCCATTGTTCAAAAGGCTATTCAATGTTGACTGGCTGCAAAGGGAAAGCTGACTTCTTTTGTCTTCCACTACTAGTTTGACAACTTTGGCATTTCCTTACATATTCATGAGTATCTCTAAATAGGGTGGGCCAATAATATCCAACATGAATGATTTTATGAGCTGTTGTATCAACTCCAAAATGTCCTCCTGCTGGTCCATCATGTAGCTCCTGCAAGACCTTATGTGCTTCAGTTTTTTCTAAGCATATTAATAAGATTGAATCATAATTTCATGTAAATAATACATCATCTATAATTATGAAGTTTTTTTCCTTCAATCTTATAGCATGTTTGTTTTTATAGGAAAGGTTAGAAGGAGCACATCCATTTTTCAAATAGAAAATCATATCTGTGTATTGAGATTCAGGATTAGTGATACTTATCTGATTGATTTCTTCAGTATCTTTTGTACCTTTAGGTTTATGAATATTGGATGCTCTTGCTAAAAAACTAAAAAAACTTTTGCCTTTGACAATCTTTGCTGGTTTGATTTCCAATTAATATTCTTGTAATGTTGTGACCCAATTTGTTCTCTTTTCCCCTAATTCCCTTTGAACTAGTAATTGTCTTACTGCCGAAAAAGGGACTATAACTTTTGTATGAGCTTTTAAGAGAAAGGGTTTGTAGTGTTTAATGGCTTTGTACACAGCAAAGGATTGTTTTTAAACTTCCAAGTAATTAAGTTCAACACCTTGAAGGTTTGAGCTGCAAAATGAGATTGGTGCTTCTAGGTTTTGATTGTTAATTTGTGTCAGCACTACTGCATAAGATGAATTAGATGCAAGGGTATATAACATAAAATGATTTGAAAAATTAGGAGTGCTTAAAGTAGAGGCATTTATGATCGATTGTTTGATGGAATCAAATCCCTCTTTCTCTACAGGCCCCAATTTAAACACCGCATTTTTCTTGATCATAGTTTGCAATGGCAAAACAATTTGGGAAAAATCTAGGACAAATCCTTTTACAAAATTAATTTGACCTAAAAATGACTCCATGGATTTTTTATTATGAGGGAATGGAATATCACAAATCTCTTTAACTCTATATGGATCAATATAGATACTATCTTTTGAAACAATGAAGCCCAAGAGCTTACCTTGATCAAGAGCAAAAAAGGACTTCTTTGGATTGACTGAGATACCATACCTTTTATAGCGTTCAAAGATTTATTTCAGATCATGTAAATGATTTGATCCTTTCTTGGAAAATATAGTAATATCATCTAAATAGACAACTATTTATTTATTGATCAATCCTTTGAATGTTATGTTCATTGCTCCTTGGAATGTAGCTCTAGCATTGACAAGTCCAAAAGGCAATTTTTTGTAGGCATAAGTTCCCCACTTTGTTCTAAAGGTAGTCTTAAGTTTGTCATCAGGGTGGACCAATATTGTAGGTTTTAACCCTATACAGAAATTACCTGCATACGAATTCTAAAACAAAGAAAATAAAAATGCGAGAGCATAACACATATGCACAGAGATTTCCCATTGGATCCCAAAATCGAGACTACCAACTTGATTTTTCATTATGTTCCTTTCAATGTTACAATACATATTTATACATGTCCGAAGCATCCAATACCATGTACCGAAAACCATTGCGTCCAAAACCATGGACCAAAAACCATAGGTAGGTTCGCATAACCTAACATAGGGTCCAAAAAAAATTTTCCCGAGGCACTGCCCTGGACCTCGTAGAGGGGGTCTACCCGCCCCCCTCAAACCCCCCGGACAGGGAGGCCTACCACCCCCCCTGTGATCCACCCGCTACACAATCGGCACAACGAAGAGGGGGCTCCACCCCCCCTCTAACCCCCAAGTTCACTACATAGGTTAGTCGTGGAAAGAATATAACACAACCCAACAATCTTCCACTTGTTGTTTTCTTTCCACAAGGAGCCACAGGAGAGCTTAGTCATTTTTCCAAACCTAAAATGCCCATTATTTCTCTACACCAAGAGAACTTCTCAAAGCTCATAGATTTTGTCAATGCATCTACAATATTCTTCAAAGCGTCCACCTTTATTAGCAACACCTTTTTGTCTTCTATCATATCCCTCACAAAGTGATACTGAACATCAATGTGCTTTGTCTTTGAATGATAAGAAGGGTTCTTTGCCAAGAAAATTACACTTTGGTTGTCACGGTATATCCTTATAGCTCCCTGTACTAACCCCATACTTGAACACAATCTCAGCAACCAAACTGCTTCCTTGCTTGCATGAGTGGCTGCCATGTATTCTACTTCTGTAGTTGATAGTACCACTACAGATTGTTCTTACTCATCTAACTAACTGCACCTCCAAATAAGTTAAACACATACCCACTTGTAGATCTTCTCTGATCTATATATCCATTCCATTCTACATCAAAAAAGTCATGAATATCCAACACTCTGTCCCATCCTGGCCTTCCTTGGTAGCACAAACCATAATCACTAGTGCCACACAAATACCTGAAAACCCACTTCACTGTTGTCAAGTGCTCTTTCCTTGGTTTTGACATAAACCTGCTCAATACTCCAACTGCATGTGCAATGTCTGGTCTAGTACAGACCATTGCATACATCAAGCTACCAACTACACTTGCATATGGAACATGGGACATGTCCTCTTCCTCTTCTTGTGTCTTGGGACACTTTTCAGTAGATAACCTCACACCTACATGAATAGGAACCTTCACGAGTTTACTATCCTGCATATTAAACCTCTGCAATATTGTCTCGACATACTTCCTATGGTTTAACTAGAGCTTCCTCTTTGCTCGATATCTTTTAATTTCCATGCCCAAAATATAGTTTGCAGCACCAAGATCTTTCATGTCAAATTTGGAGGACAATTGGATCTTCAAATCCTGGATCATTTCTTTGTCATTTCCAACCAGCAACATATCATACACATAGAAGACCAGATAAATAACACGGTCACCAATTAATTTAAAATACACACAGTGATCTTCTTTGCTTCTCGTGAAGTCAATTCCTCGTATAAATGTATCAAATTTCTGATACCACATCCTTGGTGACTATTTTAACCCATACAGAGACTTCTTCAACTTGCATACCATTTCTTTCTTACCCTTCACTGCAAAGCCTTTAGGTTGCTTCATGTAGATTTCCTCTTCCAAATCCCCGTGAAGAAATGTTGTCTTTACATCCATCTGTTCTACCTCAAAATCAAAAGCAGCAACAACAGATAGAAGCAATCTAATAGAAGTTACCTTGGCAACAGGAGAAAAAATATCACCAAAATCAATTCCCGACACCTAGGAATAACCTTTTGCTACCAACCGAGCTTTGTATTTCTCCACCTTCCCTTTTTCATTTGTCTTCTTCTTGAACACCCATTTTCCGCCAATGGATTTCCTTCTAGCCGGCAACTCCACCAGATCCCAAGCCTCATTTTTGTGCAAAGATGCCATTTCATCAACCATGGTCTCTTTCCAGAGTTTTCCATCCTCTGAATCCACTGCTTCCTTCACAGTTCTAGGATCATCATCAGTGATAGAAAAACCAAAATTTGAACAGAAAGTAGATGGACTATACCTTTCTGGCTGCCTTCTTTCTCGAACCGATCTTCACACAGCTGGAGTTTGTGGCTCTTAATATTCTAATTCCTCCTCTGCTACAGAGTCTCATTCTTCCTCCTTTAGTTCAAACTCTATCTTCATAGGTTCCTTTGGTTGGACTTCATGTTTAATAACATATTTCACCTCTCTGAACACCACACCTTGACTGTATGCAACCTTCCATGTGACTGGGTTCCAAAGCTTATAACCCTTTAAACCATCCTTATACCCAATAAAGATCCACTTTTCAGATTTACTATCCAAATTGGTTCGTTTCTCCTTTGGAACATGTACATATGCATCACATCCAAATACCTTCAGATGTGAAAGGGAGGGTTTCTTACTAGTCCATACTTCTTATGGAGTCTTATCCTCCAACGCTCATGAAGGTGACCTATTGACCAGGTAACATGCAGTATCCACCACCTCTGCCCAGAATTCTTGTCCTAACCCAGCACCAATGAGCATGCTTCTTGCCCTTTCCATTAATGTCTTGTTCATTCTTTCTGCGACTCCATTTTGTTGAGGTGTATATGGAGTAGTCTGCTGCCGTGCTATACCACACTTCTTATAGAATTCTTCAAATTCCTTCTTGCAAAATTCTCCACCATTATCTCTCCTCAGCATCTTTATCTTCTTCTCTGTCTGATTTTCCATGAGAGCCTTAAATTCTTTAAACCTATCAAAGACTTCAGATTTCTTCTTAGGGAAATATATCCATGTATTCCTTGAGAAATCACCTATAAATGATACATAGTACACAGACTTACCCAGTGATGGAACCTTCACAGGTCCAAACACATCACTGTGCACAAGCTCTAATATCTGTTTCGTCCTCTTATCACCGGAGGGGAAACTCACCCGATTCTGCTTCCCATATACACAATTTTCATAGAAATCAAAATCCAGAGAGCTATTACTCATACCTTCTACCATACCTTTACCATGAAGTATTCGA
>APFE030500425.1:195063-234063 GCA_000404065.3 Pinus taeda | reverse complement strand
TTTCCACTAGAGCCTTAAATTCTTTAAACCTGTCAAAGAATTCAGATTTATTCTTAAGAAAATATATCCATGTATTCCTTGAGAAGTCATCTATAAATGATACATAGTACACAGACTTACCCAGTGATGGAACTTTCACAGGTCCAAACACATCACTGTGCACAAGCTCTAATATTTGTTTCGTCCTCTTACCACCAGAGGGGAAACTCACCCGAATCTGCTTCCCATATACACAATTTTCACAGAAATCAAAATCCAGAGAGCTATTACTCATACCTTCTACCATACCTTTACCATGAAGTATTCGAAGGCCCTTCTCTCCAATATGTCCAAGCCTTTGATGCCACAACATGGTCTTCTCTCCAGAGACCACTAGATTTTCTGCTCCATTTTCAGCAACCATAGAACTATTGCACCCGTCAACAACAGTGCTACCTTGCAGCTTGTACAGAGTTCCAATCCGAACTCCCCACATCAATACCAGTGCTCCTCGAACCATCTTGCAGGTATCCTTCTCGAACACTGTCTTACACCTGCATCATCCAACTTGCTTACAGAAATCAGATTTCTGGCCAATGCAAGAATATGCAGAACACCTGGAAGGGTTTTAACCCTTCCACCTTGCAACTTCAACTTTACTTTTCCGAGACCAATGGTTCTAGCCTTTCTATCATCTCCTAAGAAGACATCACCACCATCGTATTTCTCATACTCGCAGAACCACTCTCAATGGGGAGTGAAGCGAAATGATGCACCTGACTCAATTAACCATGCCTCATGATCTACATGTGTACTTGAAGAAGCCAAGTACACATCCCCACCTTCATCTGAGGTGGTTTTCGCCTCTACAGAGGGAGCATCATTAGATCCCTTTCCTTTATCAGGAGCTTTAGATTTACACTCCCTTCTGAAGTGCCCTTCCTTTCTGCATTTCCAACACACCACATTTATAGGTTTTCCTGGAGATTTAGATCTCCCTCTAGATTTAGATCTCCCATTCAATGACTTATTTTTGTTTATGTTCTGGGATTGTCCTCATATAGACAAGGCATCACCATTCTGTTTGTCCATATTTTTCCATCTCATCTCCTCCGTCAACAAGGCTGAGACTATTTCATCAAACTGCAAAGCAAATGCATTGCTACCTATTGCAATAACCAGACTATCCCATGAATCTGGTAGAGAACACAACAAACTGATGCACTTATCTTCATCTGAAATTTTAATATCAACAAATGATAACTGACTTACAATAGTATTAAACGCATTCAAATGCTCTGTCACCGAGCCTCCATCTTTCATCCTCAGGTTATACAACTTTTTCCGTAGGAACAGTTTATTCACCGAAGACTTAGATTGGTACAAATTCCCTAACTTGTCCCATAAATCCTTCGCTGTAGCTTCCCCTGATACATTCAACAATACTGAATCTGAGACACATAATCATATTATGCTATTTTACTTTCAATCCAAGTTATTCCATTCTTCATTGGTCACTCCCATTCATTTAGTACTTTGATCTACCGCGATCCACTGATTTTTATCCACCAACAGATCCTCCATCTTGAAATTCCACAACTCAAAACTCTGACAATTGAACTTCTCAATCTCTATCTTTCCACTGCTCGCCATCTTCTTTCACCACCAGAATTGATCTCGCAGATCTCCCACTGAATAGGGTCTACCACAGGCCCAAGCAAAACCCCTCAGCAACAAAGGCATCCCCTTGAAGCCAAAACAACTCCAATACCAAATGTAGGTTTTAACCTTGTACAAAAATTACCTGCATACGAATTCTAAAACAAAGAAAATAAAAATGCGATAGCATAACACATAAAACACATAAGCACAAAGATTTCCCATTGGATCCCAAAATCGGGACTACCGGCTTGATTTTTCATTATGTTCCTTTCAATGTTATAATACATATTTATACATGCTGAAGCATCCAATATGTGAACCGAAAACCATACGTAGGTTCACCCAACCTAATATAGGCTCCAAAAAAAAATCTCCCGGGCCGCTACCCCGGACCCCGTAGAGGGGGCCTACATGCACCCCTCAAACCCTCCAAATAGGGGGGGCTACCACCCCCCCTGCGACCCCCCCGCTACACAATCAACGCAACAAAGGGGAGGGAGAGCCCCCCCTCTAACCCCCCAATTCACTACGTAGGTTAGTCATGGAAAGAATATAACACAACCCAACAAATATTTGATTATACCCTGAAAAAACCATCTAAGAAGGACATTAATTTAAAACCAGCTACTGAATGGAGTGTCTGCTCCATGGTAGGTAAAGAGAAGTTATCCTTTTGACTTGCTTTGTTAATATTTTTGAAATTGATACAAATCCTAATGTCACCATTTTTCTTCCTTACTAGCACCATATTGGACGCCCAATTTGAATGTCTAACTGGAAAAATTATCTTAACCTTCAAGAATTGTTTTAGTTCAACCTTCATTTGACTCTCTAACTTAGGATGAATCTTCCTTAACTTTTGTTACACTATTTTTTGTTCAGAAAGCATTGGAATAGTATGTTGAATGATCGATGTATCGTATGTTTTCAAATTATCATATTTCCAAGTGAAGACATTTTTATATTTATGCAATAATCTAATGAATGCAATTCTTTCTTCTGAAGAAAGTCCTAATGCCAAATTGATGTTTTGAGTATTATTCTCAGTACCAACGTTTATCAATTCAAACCTCAAAGTAGAACTCTGGAGCTTTGAATTAGTAACCTATTTAAACCTATCCTTGATGTCATATAGATCTTCAAGCTTAACCATTGGTTTAGGTATTGAGTTCTCTTCTGCTTTTCCTTCATTTGAAGGTCATGATCACTTTCATCAATAATTTGATGATCATAGGCCTTATTAGAAGTTAAAAAATTTAAAATGTCTTCATCGTGATTGAACACTCGCCAAATAGTGACATTGTCAGGAATTCATGGTCTAAAAATTAACTCTACTAAGAATCTGTCTGGGTTGTAATCTTCAGATGGAAGGAGCTTGGAGGAAACATTAGCTAGTAAATCTGTTGTTGCATTCTATTATGTAGGGATGGGAGAAATATTGAATGCTAAAAATTGAGAGATAAGGTCTTGTACCAAAGATTGATAGTGTTTAGAGTGAGTAGAAAGGCAATGAATAGTATTTATGACTTGTTTTATAACAATTTCTGAATCACCGAACAGTTTCAAATACTGAACTTTAAGGCCGATTGCTTTGTAGACTCCTTGAATTAAGGCCTCATATTCAGCTGTATTGTTTGTGCATTCAAATTCTAATCTACATGATAACATAGTCTTTCCTCCTCAAGAATAACTAAAATGCATCCTCCTCCTGCACCTTCACTAGATTTAGACCTATCAAAATATAATGACCAAAACAAAGACTTATCTACAATTTTATTTACAGTTTTCTCAGCAACATTAACACATCTTGATATATCTGTTTGTGAAAAATATTCGATTTGAGATGTGAAATTATTAACTGAGAAAGGTGATGGTTGAGCAGTGAAATTGCAAAACAATGATTCGAATGAGTAATTCCCCAAAATATTGTTATTGAATGTTATTGGTTGATTTTCTTCTTCGAATTCAGTAATAGTATGGGTCATGTGTTTCCCCTGATCAATCTTGATCTGATTTGGCTTTCCTTTATAAGGGAGCCACATATGAGACCAATCGGTGGAAATATAACCATGGAGTTTCTTAGACCAGTCTCTACTCAAAATCAAGCCATAGAATTCAAGTATATCAGTGATTAAAATGTCAATTCTCTGAACCACTCTTGGATCAGTTGATAACCTAATAGTAATCGAGTTGATCTCTCCTAAAACCTAGACCTTAGTTCTATCCAACTGTACAATGTGAATTGCGGACTTTTGGGGTTCAATGTTCTATTTCGAACGAATTTAAGCTGACATTATATTAGAGGAAGCCCCTGAGTCAGTCAAACATTTGTGTAGATTTCTATTATAGATCTCGTAGGTTAAGAGGAAAGGAGGGGTATGAGAATTTGATCTATCTCCTATTAAAACAACATTAGTATCTTCAACTCTACCACAAGGTGGTTTACCTGTCTCATTAGCAGCTTTAGATATTACATCATTTGGAAGAGGAAAATAAGGGACAACATTTAACTCCCTAAGAACTCATTTATGTTGATGTTTGAGCTTACTAAGCTCAAACATAGTGATATTTTCCTTTGTCTTCTTCATGTGTTCAATAATATTGTAGTCCATAGAATCCGTAACTACTAATGTCTTTGATGTTCAAGGTCGTTTTGAAGCTGATGGCTGATTTTGGGAAGGTATGGCTGTAGATTTATTTGTGGGAACCTTTTCATTGGTAGCAGTAGTACCTATATTCCTTTTCTTTTGAGTTTTTTGAACAGGTTCAGGAGTTCCTTTACTCTTGGTAGTTACAAGGAAAGCTTATTGTTCATTTTCTGTATCGGAATTATGCAAAATAAAGTCCCACATCCCATGATATTCTACAGTCTCCTCTTCTTCAGGTTCTCTGGATGACAAGATTGTTTCTTCTTCTTCTTCCTCTTCAGGATCGGAGTCTGCATTGGATATAGCATTTGGTGGTTTTGATTCAGGCTTCTTTTTTTGTTGAAGTCTCTGCTACTTGTTTTTTTATTTCTACCATTTCGTTTGACATAGTCTTGAGAAAGTTTTGGAGACCCTCCATATCAGATGGGTCTTTGGGGGTTTTCTTCTTTGAATCATCTCTGAAAGAAACTTTTTTGGATTTTCTATCTTCAAGAGTGGCCTATTTTTTAAAGCAATAATGCGTTTCGCTACTGCAAGTGCCTCTTTCACGTTTTCAGCTAGAGTTGGTTTTGCAGCTCTGTCTACAAAAATATCTATATTTGAAAGTAGGGTTGTTATATACCACTCAGTTCTAATTTTCTCACTTGGTTTAGAGGCAGTGTGAATCTTATTAAAGATTTTATTAAACCGCGAATTGAAATCCTTTATAGGTTCTTTGGATTCTATCCTAAGATTCGAGACATCATTGATTAATGTTGTTAGAGATCTATGATCACCATACTTGGTTAGGAGCTGCTCTTGAAAAATTTTCCAACTTGTAATCGATCTAGAGAGCAGGGAAAAATACCAAGACCCAACTGATCCTTGTAAGGTATAAGGGAAAAGTCTAACAACAAAATCTTCCTCTGTTGCTCATTTTAAGTTAACTGCCAACATGAAGTTGTTAATATGCTCATCGGCTTGTATTCCCGCATCTAGATTAAACTTCGGTAACCATTTTTTGGGGTGTGCTAGCAATGGATGTAATGGTGCAGGCATCGTGATTGCACTAGGATTATTCCATGGATTCTGAGCCAATGTAGAGCTAATACTAGATGATATTGCCAATTAAGTTCCAGATGGCTGGGAAGGAGATGATATTGAAATTTGAGATGGTTTATATGTTGAGGTTCCTGATCCCTATTGAACAACAATGTGTAATGGGGGAGTGGATGGCTGACTTTACACAGGAGAAGATGAAATGGATGATGATGAGATAGTATCACTATTAGATCCTTCAGTTGTTTTTCTTTCCCTTTTCCTTTTAGGTAGGGGCAACTCAATAGGTTCAATAGCAAGCTTCCCACTCTGAATTTTGGTGAGATGGTGAGGTGGAATGAATTGCGAAGTCTCAGTGCCTTGAGATATCTCAGATTTCTGTGGTGATATTGAAAAATCTTAAAGTTTGTGGATAAGGGACTGAACTTCAAGAGACTCTGGAGTTAATCGTTCTGGGATATGTTGGGGTTGAGCTGTGGTAGTTGACTCCTCTTCTTCTCGTTTGAAGATTAGAGTTCCAGTATGCAAAGGAGTGGTCAGAGGCGAGTTTGAGGGAGATTTACTCTCAGAATGGGTTGTAGATTTATGTTTGCTCGCCATTCATAGTTCATACCCTCCTTCTAGTGCCAAAAATGGTGATGCCTTGAAAATCATTGCATCAACATCGGGGAAAACCACCCAGTCCGGACCTTAAAAGCAGCTCATTTTCCGTTTGGTGTGGTGGCTCTGACTGGATATAATGGGACCAATTTTCCAATGGTTGGTAAATAGGATGGATAAGTGGTTGATTTTCTATTATCTACTGATAATGGATGGATAATTTATTCTATAATGCAAAAATAATAAACAACTTAATCTATCCCGGGAAATTCCCAATTTAGTGTAACTTTTGACGATCTTTATTTACAAATAGGCATATAAATGACTCCATTGATAAACAAGGATATTCATTCATATGATAATTACTTTGTTCAAATAGTTGAACAGAGTAATCCTTTAAAACAATATTACACTATTCTTCATATATCATTGATATAAATATGATTGAAAGAATAACACTCAAACATTCAATAGTGATAAGCATAAGGACTGTTGTAAAAACACATACATGTATACAATGATAGAAAGATTAAATAAATGCTAATTCATATAAAATAATGGAGCAAAGACATAGATAATAGTACCATATGTAATTCAGATCCCTCCCGATATCAATCGCATTCAAATTCCTTCTTCTAACATAGAACACTTTCACAAAAAGCAATAGTGCATATCTCATCAAAGCATTCTTCATTAAAATTTAGAATATAGGTCCAGTCTTCATAAAAAATATATATCAGAATCACAATAGTGTAACTTCCCGATCTGAGTTTATACAAAAATTTAGGACCCTTTCTAAAGACATGAAAGGGTCTACAAATACTATCTAAGCTAACTAATTATGAAATAAAAATTCTATTAGGTGGTATAACCAAATCATGAAGACCTCCTTGAAATAGATCTGTATGCAATTAGTGGCATGATTCACTATTTCGGCCGATCGTCCTTTGGCTTGAGATGGAAGATAGCAAGCACTAGTTGCAATTCTGGAGGGTGACTCAGATGAGAATGCAGTTGGGTTGAATATGTAGCATCATGAATTTTGGGAATCATGTAACTAATTGCATCGGTTAAACATTTTAGTGCTACCATTTGACTGTATGGTTTAACTAGGAAGAGCCAAAAGGCGTCCCAGGTTAAACTTTGGATGCATCTAATTAATCGCTCCTTTTCCAATTCTTGATTGCATGTCTGTTCCAATGCTTTGGCTGATGGAAATTTACCTCGAGTGCGCTATGAGATCAAATTAGACAGATAAAGAGTATCATTGATTAAATTAGTCAAATTACTGGTTGTTGATCTGCATCTTGAAGTTTCCCTTTCTGCTTTCATCAATTGTGACTGCCATTCTAGGAAAAGAATCTCCTTGTGTGATTCTAGAATTTTAGGGAGATTTGTAGCAGAGCCTCAAACCTAAACTCTATTGGTTGAGGAAAACTCATGGACTTCTCTATCTGTTGTGATAATTGAGCAATTTTCTCATCTTTTGTTTTACTTATCTGTTCATTCATTGTCTTAAGCTTGGACAATGTTGTAGATAATTCCCTTTGTTTCTGCACTGCATTTTGGTCTGTCCTCTATTTATCCTTTATAAATTGCTCGTTTAATTGGTTGTTTACTTGCTTCTATGCTGCTAACTGCTATTCCAATTTTTCTATTCTTTGTTGTCTTTTGGATACCTGTGCCTCCAATTAAACAATTATTTGGTCCTTTTCTTTTCGTAAATTGCTCACTTTTGATGCTTTATCCATAGTATCTACCGAGTAGGCCCTGACATATTCATAGAGTTTTGTGAGGTATTCGGAGGGATTGAACTATTCTTTCCATACCACATTAGCCATCTTTGTTTGTGCAGGTAAAAGGGAACACTGATCAATTCTTCTCTTTTTCCTTTGTCTTTTTACTACAACTCTATGCTTAGGATTATAAAAGATATCTAATGGTGGTATATATTCTATCTGCAAAACAATTTCATCTGATAGATCTTTAGGAATTATCTGTATATCTTTGCTTACAGGTAGGTTGTTGGTTACTTTATTTCGAACCGTACATGTTGCTAACTTGTGACCAATTATCACTTGAGGTGTACTAAAACCCTACGAATTCTCACGATTGCTTATAATGGAATCGAACTGTTTCCATTCTCTAAGCAGCTTGGGATCGATTTGAGTAGCTATATCCATGTGTTCACTGCCCTTTTCCTATTCTTTCTCCTATTTTAACTCTTTTCCTTTCTTAGGAATTTTTTCTGCAGCTTGGGATTTGTCACCAGTTTGTTGTTCAGGCTCGCTTGACTGGATTGCTGGGGTGGTAGCTAATAAGTCCAGAGGCAGAGTTTGCAACCTCTCTTCTCTAAGCCTATTGAACACTTCCAACCCTTCATCTTTATATTTGATCCTAGCTAATGTTTTTACCTGAAATAATGAATCTGATGAGGAAAATAGGTCATCAAATTCATCCTTTTCATGATCAATCCTTGCAATCTTGGCTTGTTCAAGAACATTATAGGAAACTTTTCTAGGATCATATTGTCTATTGGGGATGGTTGAAAAATTGAGAATTCTTATTTTCTCTACCTCCTTTCCTGCGTGTTTGTAATCATGAAGGGTGTAGACACTGCATCTTAGAGGAAATGTAGGCCATACCTGTTTCTTAGAGTTTCTAAGAGTTTTGGATGTCCCTTCTGTTGTTATTTCGTAGGCCAATTCCCGAGCTAACAACTTATCGGGCACATACAGAGGAAGGACATGGGGTTTTGTAAGGCTACCAGAAAGTCTTATATAAGCAAACTTGTCTTCTTCGAACCATTTATCAACTGCAGTCACGTCTATCCCTGCTTCCTCGAAAATCCTGGGGGTAGGTTTATCAAAAATAGCATTGTAGATAGGCAACACAAAACCATTGCATATTTTGTACAAATGATATTTGTAGTGGGCTTTCCATAACATCTGATGATAAATACGGATTGGTTTGGGATCCTGGGGAGTCCATCTCCATCCAAGTACTTGATATTCAGAGTTAAAACAAAGAGTATCCATAATATAAGCACTATAATAAAAAGGGGGAATGGTCCTGGTAGTTTTGCGTGAATTTGGTCTGAATTCAAGAATTGTTGTGACCAATTTGTCGGACAATATGTTTGCCCAATCCATTACATAACTATTAACTGCTGCTTCCATTGAAGGGACCATTTCAATGGTGAAATTAGAAGAATTATGTATCCCCCACATTCTACACATCACAGCCCCGACATAACACTAAGGAGAATCCAATGAGTCCACGAGTACTTACCTGATGATTCGTGTTTGTGCTTCTTAGGATTATGTCTCCACTACTTAATCGGGGCTGATTCTGTCTCATTTTCATTCGCAAATTTTTCCATGAAAGCTTTTTTGTACCGCTTTTCAGTTTTAGGAAAGTGAAACATTTTCCTTAGATCATCACGCTGGAACGAGCCAAAAGTCCTCCCATCAATTGTGCAAAATTTTCTTCTTGAAACTGGAATTTCCTCTACCACCCATCTCACTACGTTAGTGTATGGAAGAATATTTTCTCGTGCTGCTATTCTGTGCAAATGTAAACAAGCTAAATCTTTGAGAGGTGCTTCCGATTTGTTAGTTGAGTCGGCCATAGCTTCTTCTGATACTTCCCCAGGCTCCTCTGCTTCAATTAAATTCTAAATTCTCTCCCAAATAGTATTTCCAAGGCCGAGGCACATAGTGTATGAGATTAACCCTTTTCTGCTTGGATCTGGATCTTTGGCTAGCAACACTACTTCTATAGGAGCTACGGCTACAGATTTTTTTGATTTCTTCTCCATTTGTTTCAAATTCCATATTTGAGTGGAGTTCTGCAGAAGCAATGAGAAAAACGTGATACAGAGAAATGCTTTTATAGATCAATATGAAAGAATTATGTCGATCAGCAGTTGAAAATGGATTATAGTGAAATTGTCGTCGATAAAATCTACAGAAAAATATTCCCTTAACTACTTCATTGATTAGCCGTTTAACCTGTCAATCATGGTAAAGGAGGTTTTAAATGTCCATCACATCGTTTATATACCAAATAATTCATTTAAGTGTGGGTTAGATTTCTTTGATGGATAATCAGAAGTAAATCACAAATTGGCAATCGGTAATATGAATAGAAAAGCTTTAATATTTGTTTTAAACATTTCCAATCATAGAAAGGTGATATAATGCATGAAATCCTTTTAAGTATGTTCTCGAGATATGTCCCTTATTAATGCATCGCAATCAGGGTATGGGTTCGGGTTTTATTACTATGTCAATGTGATTTCACTGATCGCCGATTGCAATATGCTTTATCCCATTGAAGGATTCGAGTATGTCTTTTAATCATGTGTTGACTATTATTGTCGATTGCTGATGGTGATACGCTTTATCACATCGAAGAGATCAAGGGGGATATTTCATTATGCTTTGTAATTTGCCTTTCTCGATATCTAATTGCGATTACCTTTTCGGATCGGAGTGAATGAATGTGTCTTTATATATGTTTCCCTTGTTATTGCGATATGCGATCTTGCAATCGCTTTATCGCAATAACGAAGAACTTGATGATTTTTTTAAAGACCCACTTTATTTCTATTCAAAAGGATTTTAAAGTACTTCATTTACATCAATCCGTTTGATAAGGGTTTTTCGTTATGATGGGTTAGTACCGATTCATTCAGACATCTAAGTTTATTTTAAAAGGGACCCATTTCATATTATGATTTTGTACAAAAATTTTCTGAAATGGGGGGTTGTTGTACAGCACAACAATACACTAATATGCCGACAAGGACTTTCACCAAAGGATAATGGAATATTTCATCAAATTGATCAAGAAAAAGCATGGAAAGGATATTAGTAAGGATAGCATAAATGAAAAATCTATTCAATGTGTTCCTTGTAATATAGAAATAAACAAAACATTTAAAGAAAATTAATTGCACAATGATCCAGTCCAAGAAAACAAGGTTTTCCACAAAGCAATTAAGTCTTCTAGAAAAATTCAACAATTCCAATTTAATAATCCTATCGGCCTCTCTTTGTACCTTTTGGGACAACTTCTAGTTTTAGATTTATAATCTCACAACATATATAGTTTAATCATGTTGACTAGCAAATTTCAAATTCACAAAAGATTCTTAGCTTAGAAATCAATATGCTATGTGGACTACTAAAAGTAGATACAACTTACAACACAAGTTGTTATCAAACCTCCCAAGAGAACTAGAAGGATCAAGTGTTACAGAGAAAAATATACAAATAGAAACATGAAACACCAATGACCTTGCCAAAAAAAAAGGCCAAAAATTGCACCTATTGCCTATGTATTTCCTCCCCAATGGTTGAACAAATAAAATTGAAAGATATTCTTTACATTACATAATCATGAAATAGACCAGCTATTTAAAAACCCAAATAAATATAGAATTTTGAAGAAAATCCTAGAAGCTACTTAAAAACACAAATAAATACAAAATTTTGAAAAAAATCCTAAAAGATGATGATAATGCAAATGTTGCCTAAAAGTTGATGATAATGCAAATGTGGTTTAAACCTTAAAAACTCAGTTCTGCACCATTGGATTGAACTAGTTATGGTTTATACTCTAAGAACACACATATGCTTAACTTACAATAATATAGAGTCACTTGCACAATGAAATCATACCATAAGATAACTAAATTATATTACGGAAGACACCCAAATAGATGAAATCATGCTATAAAAGAACTAAATTATATTATAAAAGGAACACAAATATATTTGCTCATGGATCTAAGAGTATTGCATACCTTTTCTATATAGGTCGCATTCCTTCCTTTTCCTCAAGTCGCTACTTAATTTGGTCAATTGTATGATTGGGTTGAATATCTATCTCCACTTCCTTTCCTATAAGGGTCTTGAGCTTGATGGAAATGCCTCCCCTTACCGCAAAAGAAAGTGAAGGGTTGAGTGGTTTTCCATATTATAATCAGCTAGAGTGAGAGAGAGCCTATCTTCTAGCTATTTTCTACCAAATATTAATCACTGCTCATGTGGAGGGATACCGTCCTTATACTGTCACAACAACAAAATAACACACCTAGTTAAAGCCCAAGTGCAATTGCATTTTACAACAGAAAGAAAATACTCTGGATAGATTGTGCTTAAACTTCAAATACTACAAAAAAACTTAAAACTCATCAATAGTTAAAATGACTATCAGCAAGTAGATACACCATAGATATTACAAAAATCCACAATGATTTAAAAGGATGTCAATGACTACTCTACATATGCTTGAAAATATGCAAAGATTCAAAAGGCTATCGGCAAGCACTATACAAGCAGTAAAAAGCCACAATGATTTTAATGAGTATTAGTAAGTACTAATACCAAATAATCAAATTTTGGTATGCCTGACAAGCTCAGGAGTAAAAGTGAGGAGTTAGAAGTTTCTCACGACAGGGTAAGGGATATGGCTCAAACTTATGATACCCAGAGATGAATATGATTGTGTTTTGATTAATACTTGCCAGATTTAAGAGGTTGGCAGAGTTGGGGAAAGTGGGGAGCTGTTATATCCTTCACCAAGGTTCAAAGATACACCAAAGAAGTGGTAGACACACAACCTACATGGAGTTAAGTCCAAGTGAGTATATAGGTGTATAATGTAAGTAGCATCTCATTAGTGAATACATGGCAGATGATCAATGCATATATAAAAGTTATCTCACCTCTGGATATATGGTGGCTAATTATTACATGAGAGGCATTTTATAGAAGTAAAAGTAAAAAATTCTACACAAATAGCATTTCATTTCATTAACACAAGTAAAAAAAAAAACAAAAAATGAATGTTTTTGAATTGAGGCTTGTGTCACGCCCCCAAGCCTACGGTGGTCTTTCAACCGTGCTGGCGAGGTGTGACATCACCACACACTTTCTTTTTAACAATACTAATGTATGTGGACTACGCCTAATTCACAACCGATAACTTAGTTTGTTTTTCACAACCAAGTAAAATGCATTAAACCTTTATACCAATGAAGCCCATACCCATTCATTATCACAGAAATTATAAAAGACATCAATTGCACGATATAAAGGGGAGGGGAAACTCCCGAACAGTCTGGCCAACAATGTATTATATATATCATTTTTACAATAGTACAAAGTTCAAGTGTGCTTGGAAAACTCCAAGCCAACACAGCCAATTTTTACAATCATAGGCAACCTGCCTTTGCAGAGACAAATGCACACCTTTGCACCAAGAGTGGGTGCCCACACGGGTCACCAAGACACTCTACACAATCCTGCACATCTACACGTCCAAATTGCAACTCTCAGCCCTTTTCAACCAACCAACGACCAAGCAATACCTCTACACATTTACCATGCCATGCGCATGAGTTATGCGCATCAAACTGCGCCCTTCAATTGCTATGCAAAGATCTCAAGGATGAGCCAGCTTGTTCGTTGTCTCTCAAATGCTCCAACGCATGATATATATATACACATGTCAACGTGAATGTATGTGGGAGGTGGCACCTCGGCCGACCCCCAAAATCCTTTCCAACGCACCCCTTCATCATACACCAATACTGTCGACTTTCAATAGCGTAAGCCATTCCCATCGGTGTATAAATGTGTCGTTCAGTTCATTGTTCCAACCTGCTACCCATGTGCTCCAATCGCAGGTTGTTTGTCCGTACGCGCCTGCCCGTTCAACCGACTATCCACCCGCTCATGTAGTGCTCGCCTTCATGCAGTGCTCACCTTCGTGCAGCACTACCCACGTTTGTTCAGCCTTCGCCCATTCATCGCACCCATCATTTACCTGTTGCACCTGTCGTGCGCTCTCCGTCATTTTCCCGTTTCGCCATCGCACCCGCGTGCCCATCGTTTACCCATGCGCCCGTCGCACCCATGTGCCCGTCACACGCCCGATGTTTGCCCATGCGACCACCGTGCACGGTGACTCACCCGGCGCCAGACGCGTTTGCGCCCAAGGGCCTTACATCCTCCTCCACCTGAAGTCGTTCTCGTCCTCGACAACATCCCCAAGCATCAATCCATGATATCGACTCCTCCACATATGGCAAACATCCCCGCAACATATCTACGACTCCATCTCCACCATGTCTCATCTAAGCGACCAACTTCCACCAAGATAGTCCATACCAAAGTATGTCATCGATGTCCATGATCATCGACCACCTGCCGCAATCTCTCCATGCTGCTCTCCACCATGGAAGGCTGGCCCTTCCAACCCAAGCTACATGTCCTCTGCAACAATGTATCCACTCCATCATGTCACCAACTCCATCATGTGCAAAACTACCCATGATATGTCAACAAGTGTTAACACACCACAACCATGTGTCAACATCTCATCAAACTGCCAAGTGCTCAAAGAAAACACTCCTCCATAAAATGTCAAGTGTCCCAAGAGAACACCTTACCATCGAATGTCAAGTGCACCAATGGTTAAGAGTGCAATCACTGACAATACAGAATTGTAGAATCTAAAAAAATAATAAAGCCATATTCCCCTTGGATCAAATGTGAAGGAAAAGTATGTATACACAAAGCTCACATGACACAACAAAATCCCTCAATAAATAAAATAAAATGGCAACAACAGGGCATGAATGCCTAGAACAAAACCACAGAGACTAAAAATAAAATCATAAAATAATCCATTCATAACCAAAAGCCATCAGTAAAAGAAAAACCCCACATGTAACAAAAAAAATCAAAAACAAAAACTAAGTTCTACAATTCTGTCATACAAAACCCCACTTGCATCAAATAACTAAAAAAAGGAAGACATAAACCTAATTGGGATACAACATGATTCCAATTATCAATGGTATCACTGCTTTCAACATCGAGGATGATCATCCTCACTTTGAGAGTCTTCACATATATCTGCATCTTGGCCTAAAAATATCAATGATCCTCCAAAAAAAAATTATGTGAGATAGGGGAGTCCAACCCAGATTGAATGGTGGTGAGATTAAGGAGTGAAATGAAAATTATCGAGGATGGAATAGATACATATAAGGTTCATGCAAGGATAATTCATTTGATCCAACAAGAAGCAAGAACCCCTTAACACAAAGGCGATGAAGAATTTGACACCGACTAGATGCCTGACTGCCCCAGGACCATCATAAGTCCACGCTTGTGCCCCTAAAGAAAACCCAATTTTTTTTACACGAATCGATGAAAAGAATTTTTCTATAGATGAAAATTTGCTTTATACGTTAAGGAAGGGCATGGCCACAACCGTGAGAATTGTGGTCCACCAATAGGATTGCAAGAAACTACCAAAATTGATTTTCAGCTCAATTTGTAATGATTTTTTTTTTTTGGTTTTAACTAAGTAGAGTGTGAATGCCCAAAATATTATAGATTATATAAATTTTGACTCATTTAAAAACAAATACAATTAAATTATAAATAAAATTAAAATTATAAAATTTTGGAGTTCGTTTTTGTCAGGAGAAGGAGTGGAGACTAAATGTTACATGGTTAACATACCACTATCATCAGTGTTGGAGGATAAGACTCCACAAGAGGTATTGACTCGTAAGAAACCTTCTCTTTCACACTTGATGGTATTTCGATGTGATGCATATGTACATGTTCCAAATGAGAAAATAACAAAGTTGGATAGTAAATCTGAAAAGTGCATCTTCATTGGGTATAAGGATGATTTAGAAGGTTATAAGCTTTGGAATTCAAAAACAAGGAACATTGTGTACAACAAAGATGTGGTCTTTAGAGAGGTGAAATATATTATTAAACATGAAGTCCTATTAAATGAACCTAAGAAGATAGAGTTTGAGCTAAAGGAAGAAGAATTAGACTCTACAACAGAATATGAATCAGAAGATGAAGAGCCACAAACTTTGGTTGTGAGAAGATCAGTTAGAGAAAGAAAGAAGCCAACAAGTTATAGTCCATCTTTTTTCTATTCAAATTTTGCTTTATCTATTACTAATTATGATCCTAGAACTGTGAGGGAAGCACTAGATTCAGAGGATGTAAAGCTCTTCAAAGAGGTCATGGTTGATGAAATGACATCTTTGCATGAAAATGAGGCTTTAAATCTGGTGGAGTTGTCGGTTGGAAGGAAACCGATTGGCAGCAAATGGGTGTTTAAGAAGAATATGAATGTAGAAGGAAAGGTGGAGAAATACAAATCTTGATTGGTAGAAAATGGTTCTTCTGAGGTGTCGGGAATTGTTTTTGGGGATATTTTTTCTCTTGCTGCCAAGGTAGCTTCTATTAGATTACTTTTATCTGTTTCTACTTCTTTTGATTTTTAGGTAGAACAGATGGATGTGAGGACAACATTTCTTCACAGGGATCTAGAAGAAGAGATATGCATGAAGCAACCTGAAGGCTTTACAGTGAAGGATGAGAAAGAATTGGTATGAAAGTTAAATATGTCTCTATCTTGGTTAAAACAATCATAAAGGATGTGTTATTAGAAATTTGATACATTTATACGAGGAAGTGGATTCACTAGAAGGAAAGAAGATCAGTGTGTGTATTTTAAATTAATTGGTGACCTTGTTATTTATATGGTCTTGTATGAGGATGATATGTTGCTAGTTGGAAATGACAAAGAAATATCCAATATTTGAAGACCCAATTGTCCTCCAAATTCCACATGAAAG
This sequence comes from Pinus taeda, assembly GCA_000404065.3. Lineage (NCBI taxonomy): Eukaryota > Viridiplantae > Streptophyta > Pinopsida > Pinales > Pinaceae > Pinus > Pinus taeda. The sequence goes on along the minus strand of APFE030500425.1, from coordinate 217,443 downwards.
ATATTGGTGTTGAAAACTATATTTTGGGGATGAAAATTAAATGAGATTGGCAAAGGGGAAGATCGGGTTAAATGAGAGGAAGTATGTCAAGACAGTATTCTAGAGGTTTGATACGTAAGATAGTAAACCAGTGAAGGTTCATATTCCTATAGGCGTAAAGTTATCTCTTGAACACTGTCCCAAGACACAAAAGGAGGAAGAGGACATGTCCCATGTTTCATATGCAAGTGCAATCGATAACCTATTGTATGTAATGGTCTATACAAGACAAGATGTTACACATGCAGTGGTAGTATTGAGAAGGTTTATGTCAAAACTAGGGAAGGAGCATTGGACAACACTGAAGTAGGTTTTCAGGTATTTGTGTGGCACTATTGATTATGGTTTGTGCTACTAAAGAAGACCATGATTGGATGATTTTTGGACATCTATGGCTTTGTTGATGCATACTGGGCTCAAGATCTCAATAAGAGAAGACATAAAAGTTGGTATATGTTTAACCAATTTGGAGGTGCAGTGTGTTGAATGAGTAAGAGAGAGTTTCTAGTGGCACTTTCAACTACAGAGTAAGAATACATGGCAGCGACTCATGCAAGAAAGGAAGTAGTTTGGTTGCAAAGATTGTGCTCAAGTATGGGTCTGTACATCAAGCTATGAGGATAGACTATGACAGCCAAAGTGAAATTTTCTTTGAAAAGAACCTTGCTTATCTTTCAAGGACAAAGCACGTTTATTTTCAATATCACGTTGTGAGGGATATGGTTGGAGACAAAAAGGTGTTGCTGGTAAAGGTGGACACCTTAAAGAATATTATAGATGCACTGATAAATTCTGTCAGCATTAATAATTTCTTTTCGTGTAGAGAAATAATGGGCATTGCAGAGCTGGATGAATGACTAATCTCTCTTATGGCCCCATGTGGAATGAAAAGAACAAGTAGGAGGATGTTCAGTTGTGTTATATTCTTTCCAAGACTACCACACACATGGGGGGTCACACAGGGGGAAAAATCCCCCATATGCATTGTATCGGGCACTGCTGGGAGGTCACACAAGGGGCGGCTACCCCACCTGTGAGGGGTATGGACATGGATAGTAGCCCCCCTGCATGGGGGCTGAGGCAGTGCCTCAGTATATTTGTTTTGGACCCTATATTAAGTGGGTGGACCTACCTATGGTTTTGTTCATGGATTTTGCACATGGTTTTTGGGCATGATGGTTTTTTGTCCATGGTATTTTGTAGATTTCGTGAAGGCAACTACGATCATGTTCTAATCCATGGTTAATGGATTGGGGTTTATGGATGCTTCGCAAGTACATATATGTATTGTAACATTGAAAGGAACGTAATAAAAGATAAATTTGGTAGTCCCGATTTTTGGATCCAATGAAAAATCTCTTAGTGTAATTTTTTATGCTCAATTCTCTCACCATTTTTTATTTTATGTTTTTAGAATTAGTATGCACGTAATTTCTGTAGAACTTTAAAACCTACAAACATATATAAAAGTAAATTCCACTAGGGGTAGAATAGATGGTGATGGCTTGTATTGTTATGTCACTCATGTGAAGGTCAATTGTTTGAAAATTGAGTCATGTTAAACATTGGTGTGGCCCATGTTGAGTCTGATCCTTTAGATTTTAACTGCTTAGATGCCCCTTGGTCAAAGTTTCTAAAGTTGCGTGTGAAGCCTCATATAATCTCTTATGAACTTAGACCATTTAAGAAAAAAAACATGCAAAGAAAGAAATATAGGAATAAATATTTATAACTATCCTAAATCTATCTTAGCTTGTGGTCTACCAAGAAGCTAAAGGGATCAAATCTTTTTTCACTTTAATAGGAGTTTGTATCTCAATATATTTCATCCCTCTTAGCACTAGGTAGATCAAGAGTTATTCGAATTTTTATTTTCTTACGTTTAACATGACATTACATCATCTCCACCATATTGAGCTAGATAGTGCTTCTCCCCACAATAAAATACCATCCTAGATCCACCTTACCTCCATATCTACCAACCATGAAGTAGGATGAAGATATTATGCATAAATATTTTAGAGTGAAAAGAGAATTCAAGGATTTTATGTAAAATATGTAAAAATAATATGTGAATATTGGAATCATATCCATAAGTTATGGCATAAAATATGTTATGAAATTATCCATGTGGCATTACATTATGAAAAAATTACAACAAGACATTCAAGTTATGGTCCAATCACATCTTCAAAAAATAGTTTTGTTAATAATATTGAAAAATAAATATTTATTTTTCCAACTTGAACAATTTATGGTGCATTGGTAAATTCTAAACTAATAATGGCCTAGAGTCATAAATGATTTTGTAAACATATTTAAAACTATTAACCATCCAAGTTCCATGCTAGCCATGTAACTATCAAGCACTCAGAGGGATGACATCTCTTGATGTGAAAACCTCTTTTTTGAGTGCAAAACCTAAATAAATGTTTTCACGTCAAGAGATTTGATCTTTCTCGATACTTGATAGATCCATAGTTAAGATGGATTTATGATGGTTTTTATATACACACATACCATATATAGGCTCGATAAATCTCTCCCCATATCTCTCTCTTCCCTCCCTCTCTACTCTCTCCCTGACACTCTCTCCATCTCTCCCTCATCATTCTCTATATCTTTCCACATTTCTCACTTTATGTATTTCATATAACCTCGCTCTCTCTCCCCTTCTAACTCCATTTTTCTCCCTCCATATCTCTTCTCTCCCCCAATTCCTCTCTCTTTTCCTTCCACTATATCCCTTTGTTTCCCACCTCCCTTTCCTTATCCTCCTCATCACTCTCTTTTTCTCTCTTCCATAGAACTCTATGATTATCTCCCTCCCTATCTCCTCTATCTCTCTCTCATTCCCCTCTTTCTAAGTTGAAATGTTTTCCTGCTAACCTATCATCCCAACTGCATGCACAAGAATGAAAGGGTGTGGTTATAGGCCTCCAACCACATGCACAACCCTCCTTCCATGTGCTTATTGCTAAAACTATTCAGTTTTGAGAATGAATTATGAGTATTTGTGTTGCCTTTCTAGGCGAGCTTCAAGACCACTACTCAAAATTACCTATAACTTCCCAAAATGACAAATAACATGATAAAAATTCTAGTCTTTCACAACTTGAACAATCACTTGGTCTAACCAAGCCTATCTATGGCAATCATTTCAAAAAACGTATGAAAAACATAGAAGCTAGATATTGGACATATGTGATCCATAATGATATTGAGATTATCTTTTGGATTAATCACATCAGCAATAGTTTGTGTGACCAAATATTAAACATAGAAGCTATAAGTCATGAATGCATATATGATCTTAAGAGTCTAAATTTCATATAAGAATCACCAAGAATGTACAATGCCTTCTCATAATAGTTTTAATAATAATTGTTAGCCCATGTTGAAGAATGTTTAACTAGGTTTGGTATTCACAAGTATGAAATGAATTCCTGTAAATAATAAAATGAAATTAAATTATTATTGGAGCATGGGTTTCATCCTCAATCTCTTGTATTTTATAAGTCAAGTACTTATTGAGTGGTTCTACGGTTTGTCGTAGGTTATAAGAGTCATTTTCATATATTTAATACCATATGGGAACATTGTATCTTGTAAAGGAAAAAAAATATTTTATCTCTAGAGTGTCAAAATACCTCCAAGATCAAGTCAGCCTAAAGAGTTGTTAAGTCAGCCTACATGAAGAGCCACATCTACCCTTGGAAGAGCCTATATATAGAGAGGAACTCATCCTCCATTAGATACACTCACTCATATCATTCTATGAAAATAAGATAATAGAAGAAGGAATGAAGAAGAAGGTGTGAAGAGGATGTCGAAGAAGTCAAAGTGTTTGGGCTAGATCTATCTCTCTTGTGAAAGATGAAGTTAGGGTTTCTGCACTGGGTCTATCTCTAATTCGTGATTGAAGGAAAGAGAGAAGTAAAGACAAATGAAGGTCACTTAGGTCATCTTGTTATCCCTAAGTCTCAAGGAAAGGAAAGAAAAGGGAAGAGAAGATTATTCGAGGGAGATCGAAGTCCCTAAGAGGAGCAACAATAGTTGTTGTGAGAGATAATTTTGGAAATACAGTGGGAGGTCAATGTCATTTCCATAGGAGGATGAGTTGATCATGATCTTGGTGTCTATTTGTCTTAGTCACTAGGTCATGGTATTCGTCAATTGAATAATCTATAAGAAAGTAATATATTTAAGGTTTTTCCCCTCAAGAGGAGCGGTTTTGGCCCTTTCTTGTAGCCTATATATTGTGTCAATGTTCTTATTGTTTTGGTAGTTGTTTGATGTATCTTACACTATAATAATAAGGAAAAAATATAATAAGGAAAATAGGGTGACACAAAAAGTTATCAAGTTAGGAAAATTAACATACTTCCCTATTGAATTCTCAACATGGTATGAGAGCTAAGGATATCTAAGGGCATCATGAGGATCTCCTCTACATTGAATAAGTTCATCAGGAATATTGCAAGCCATATCAAGAAAAGTATTAAGGAATCATGGAATTTATTATTCTCTACAAATAATGTATGAATCAAGGAAAGGGATGAAGGTCCCTTCTGGGATTCCTGTGGCACATTTCAATATGAAGGCATTTTGGTAATTGACAGTGGTTCATCAAGCCACATGACTGGTCATTCCAATAGATTGAATACCATATCAAAAGGAAAATTTTCTTTTTCAATGGAACTTGGAGACAACTAGAGCTATCTCGTGAAATGTATTGGATCAAACTCCATAAAGTTGGAAGAAAGAAGCAACATTCACCTCAAAAACATTCAATTTGTTCCATGTTTTTACAATAATTTAATTTCTATTTCAAGTCTAGAAAATAAGGGTGATAGAATAGCCTTCCTTGATGGAAAGGTCATTGTTTGGGGAAAATATTCAAGTATAGATCAAGCCAAATTTATTGGCATTCAAGAAGGAAGACACTACAGATTGATATCTCCTATGGCTCAAGCCCTAGTCCACATTGAAATGAGTTAAAGTGAACTACCAGAATGAATATTTGGTCATCTACATTTCAAAATTCTTCCAACTCTAAGTTCCATAGTAGATGGAATTGCTAATTTGAAGGAAGATCATGAAGGTGCTTGTAAGGGATTTGCATTGGGTAAGAATACCAAGAGACAATTTGGAAGTAGTGCTTCAATAATCCAGATTTCAAGAGGAATGCAAAAAATCATAGATATAACCATACATATAGAGATGCAATATAAATAATACTTCGTTTCATTACTCTAAAATACTGAAATATGCTTACAAACAGAAATGGAAATAAACTAGCTAGGGTGATGGTAGCTTATCTCTGAGAAGAGATGTGGCAGCTACATGCCTCTCAACTATCTTTCAATGAGGCTTGAAGGCCTATTTATTGTTGAGAAACAATAGAAAACCATAAGCATCAAAAAACCTAACCCTAGAAGATGAAACGCCAAAATGTGGGCCCCGTTTGGGTAAATTGCTACATCAACTTCTCGAGGTCGTAACTTTCGCATACGATCTCCATTTGACACGCACAATATCTCGTTAGAAAGTTATATTTGCGATCTACAAATTTTTGAAGAGAAAAAATGGTCAATGGACCCATGTTGCTCTCATATTTCCCAAAAACGTCATTTATGGCCTCAAAACGGCTCTGGAAGTTCACGACGTGAAAAACTGCGAAAAATAGTAAACTGTACTACAATTAAGGAGACTGAAAAGCTAAAAGAAACAATGGTGGGGGTCCAAGTGGACTTGCTGGGTGGCCACCAATATCCACTTGAATGGTCCCATGTTTCTCCAAGTTTTCTAAAAAACCATCGCTTAGGGCATCAAAATGCCTCCGGAAGTTCAGGACCCAAAAAACTGCTAGAAATAGTAAATTGTGCTACAGTTAAGGAAACTAAAAAGTTGAAAGAAAAAATGGTGGGTTTCCAAGTGGACTTGGTGGGTGGCCACCAATATCCACCTATATCCGTCACTACCAATAGAAATCTTGGATCTCATTGAACCTAATGTATGTGATCCCATGACTCCTAGATCACTTGGAGGTCATCTTTATTATCTCAAATTTATAGATGATCATTCAAGAAAGAACTGGGTTAACTTAATGAAAACCAAGTATGAATTATTTATGAAATTTCAAGAATTGAAAGTTGAAGTGGAGAACCATACAGAAAGAAGAATTAACATATTATGATATGATAATCAAGGAGAATATACATCCAAAGAGATTATGGCATTTTGTATGGAGTTTGGGATTAAGAGGAAGTTGATAGTCCCATATAATCCTGAACAAAATGAAGTTGTAGAAAGAAAGAATAGATCAATTGAATAAAGTGTAAAATAAATGTTAAATGATCAGGATCTACCTAAGCTTCTATGGGGAGAATCCATGAAGACAATTGTCTACATATAGAATCGAATTCCCCATAGATATCTAAACAACAAAATAATAAAAGAAGTTTTTGCTAGAAAAAAATCCATCTGTAGATCATCTCTAGATCTTTTGGTGTCCTATATATATCCATGTACCAAAGGATAAATGGAAGAATATAGATCCTTCTGGCATGAACAACACATTTGTTGGGTATAGAAACTTATCAAAAGCTTATAGGATCTACATGAGAGATGGATATCACATAGAATTGAGTTATGATGTCATATTTGATGAGAGCATAACATTCAAGAAATCAAAGCAACTTTATGTAGACTCTAATGATGAAGAAATTCCGATATTTGAGGATGAAGTTAACCAAGGTAAAGAAGAATCACACCACGAAGAGGAAGGTCCATCTGAACCTGTTCAACCTTTGGTCATCAATGAAACCAGGAAAATACCTAATAGGTTGAAATATACAATAATTGATGCAAAAGGTCATGGATAAGCATGTTCATTTAGATAAAGGAAGAAACTGAAGAGATATTTTTGATATGATGCATACATGATAGAAATGATAGACACATAACCATCCTCCTTTGAAAAGGTTTTAAATAGTAGAGAATGGAAGGATGCCATGAATGAAGAATATCACACTATAATGAAGAATGTAGTGTGAGAAATTGTACCTAGGCTTGAAGACAAATCTATAGTTAATTCCAAGTCAATCTATAAGATTAAACATGTAGCAGATGGAAGTGTAGATAAGTATTAAGAACGATTCGTGGCTAGAGGTTTCTCTCAAATTTAACGCATTGACTATGAAGAGACATTTTCTCCAACAAAAAGATATACAATGATTAGATCATTAGTCTCTCTAGGAGCATCGATGGGATATAAAATCCACCAAATGGATGTGAAGGCTGCATTTCTGAATGGCACAATAGATGAAGAAGTCTACATAGAACAACCCTTGGGATTCAAAGTTAAATATAGAAAGGACTATGCTTACAGATTGAAGAAGGAATTATACTGCCTCAGGCAAGAGCCAAGGGGATGGTATGCTATAATGGATGCATACCTTCAAAGGCTATGCTTCACAAAAGGTATCTAGATGATCTTCTCTTGACTAGTGTAGAAGGTAGGATTGAAGAATGTAAGAAGAAACTAGCAGTAAAATTTAACATGAAGGATATTGGGGTGATGCATTACTATTTGGGACTAGAAGTCTAGAAAGGACCTAATGAAGTTTATTTTGGTCAACAAAAGTACGTGATTGAGATACTGAAAAGGTTTGAAATGATGGACTACAAACCTATGACTACTCTGATTATCAGAAACTTGACGAGACTAAGGAGTTCTAAATGTAGCCCTGTGGATCCTTCCAAGTATAGGAAACTCATTGGTTCATCAATTCACTTGGTGAATACTCATCCACACATATGCTTTGTAGTAAATTTTGTCAGTAAATTCCAAGTGGAGCTGAAGCATGATCATTGGGTAGCAGATAAAGCATATTTTCAGATATCTATAAGGAACCATCTACTATTATCTAAATTATGGTAGAAGGAATGTTGTCCAACTAATTGGATATACAGATTACAATTAGGGAGGTAGTGAGAAAGATGGAAGGAGCACTACGAGAGGATTTTTTCTTTTGGGATCATCCATGGTCTCATTGATGAGTAGAAAACAAGACACAGTTGCTCTAAGTAGTGTTGAAGATGAATATGTTGTAGCCTGTGAAGTAAGCAGAGAAGCAGTATGGCTAAGGAAGCTTATATATGATCTTTTTGAAGGATCGATGAACCCTACACTGATACTTTGTGAAAACATGAGTTGCATAAATTTTTCTGAAGATGTAGTGTTTCATGGAAAGATGAAGCATATAAACAACAAATATCACTATATCTAAGAGCTAGTACAAAATGGTGTGTTGCAACTACAATACATCTCCACTGATGAGCAGGTAGTTGACATATTGACAAAATCATTTCCAAACAAGAAGCTTGTATATTTTAGGGTCAAACTCATTTTGGTCGATGTATCCTCCCTAACTGCGATGGAGAGATAAACACTACATTCTTATCTTCACTTGGGAAGAAATAGTGGAGGATTGGGTAACCATATGTGTTACCGGGAATAGTGTCCACTCGGATGCTACTATTCCCACTAAGACTGGTAGCTATCTTAGAAACAAACAAGTAAAGTCTATTTTCACTTTCCTTTATGAATATAGATAGGAGTGGAACAAGGAGACTAGCCTTAGCCTTGCGCTTGATTTCCTCTCCTTCCTGATAGAGATTTGCCGCTTCTTCTTCGTCTGCCCAGCTTCAAAGAGCACTCGTGGAATCACAGAAACATACTACTATCGAAGAACAAAGATCTATATTCATAAATAGCACAGGATCATATGTGTGTTAACCATACAAATGCATATATAAGTAAACATACAAGAATATGGAGGAGAACTTGAATAGCTTTATTAAGATAAAAAGTAGCAAGACGATTACAACCATATGTTCTGACCCAACATCATCCTCTAGCTATAAAGCCCTTCTTCACCCCAAGTAAAGCTTAGATCACCCAACACTATGAATATACACCAGAAAACCAACAACACTTCTCTATAAGATACGAAATTCCATCCTATGGATATCTGTGATGAGGGATCCATATATAGATGATTACAGGGAGGTGAGTCATCTTCTGGGGTGTTGATTAGTGTCCTCTCTCTGATAGCTCCTGCTTCCACTTGGAGAATGATGATCTCTTACTCATCCCTGGTCGAAAAAAGAGAGGCATGTGTCAGAGGGGAAGCTTCTGGAAGATTCCATGATCTTCCACCTTGCATTTTGTCCCTGCCATTTGTCCATTCCCAACCATCGCACCCTACAGAGGAGCCATTCAGTATGCATCGCACCCTATACACTGGGAAGGTGATATGCATCGCATCCTCTGCACCGGGTTTTCAGTATGGTCCAGTTTTGACCATTTATAAGCCGTTTTCAGTGGAGAACTTCTGGGAGATGATGTAATCAGCTGACATTGTTACTTTAGGCAGTGAAGAAACACTTTAGGGACTTAGGAGCCCTCAGTTTATGGACATTTATGATTGGGGTTGAAATTCCCAAAAATGTCTATAACAGCTGCCCCCTAAAGCATGAGGTCATTAATCTTTTTGATGTCAAGTGAAATGCTTTACTATGAGTATCCGAAGTATTTTCGAGCTGGGAGGCAACCTGTAATAAGATACAATACAATACATTATTTTGTCAACATTTTCTGATGACCTAGTTGAGGCAGGCATTCCCATGCTCAGATTTATAAATTCATTTTCATGTACATAGGACAGACAATCGTCTGTGTGGCAGACTGATGATTTGGACTCATCATCATTTGATTTGGAGGATCATCTGTTCGGAAATGATGTACACTTGATGTCTTTATATTCCTGAATATATCGTAGCCTGGATGGATGAAAGTAGATCCAGGGTCTTCAAAACTCGTTCAATATTGACTCGGAGTACATGTCGATCCATGTGAAAAATGTTCTGGAGTCGAACATGGAAAGACATCGCCTGATTACCAGCCAATGATGTAAGATGTTAACAAGTGCGAGAGGAATCACTAATAATGACAATGACCCTCAAGGTACTACAGTACAAATTCACATGGTGTGAAAAAGGACTTGGCATCGAACACCACGTAAAATATCTCGGTCGAAGGCCATTGATGTAAACCTGTCGCCGAAAGTGAGAAACTTGCCATTGAGGCATGCAAGCTTCAAAGTACTGAAAGGGTTGTTCCTAAGTCAACTTCTTGGATAATGAGCTGATGTCGACAAGAAGCGACCTGTCGCAGGAGGGCCTTAATGAATCCCACATCAGTGACACAGAACAAAGCAAATGATTTTGGAGGTGAAAACAATTTGACGATATAGGGTTCAGGGTGGCGGTCATGAAGGAATGGAGCATGAATGTATTGCAGTGGGTGAGACATAGGCGAATTGTCTGAATGACTTCTCTTGAACATATCGGTGACACCGATGATGGATTGGTAGCATTAACCCCAAATATGGATGGTGTGCTTGATCAATGGTGATGACCAGTGGACGGAACAACCCAACCTGGCATGGATGCGGAAGGAAAGTGTCATGTTCAAGAGCGACTTGCTACCAATAAATGTTTTTCAAGTTTTCTTCCCAATTTTCCCCAGTCATTGCTAACTAGTACCTCTTTATTTTTGTCAAGCTTGAGGAGGATAACATATGCTTGTTCTATAATCCGCCCCTCGGGCGAACCTGTCGCTATATTTTAGCGAGCCTAGCGACAGTGAAATTCGTTCTTGTCCATTTGGGCGAGTTTGTCACTATTTGGTTTTAGTGAGTTTAACGACAAAGATAACTCAGTCCAGAAAAGCATAAAATATTACAAAAGGGATGAATTTTTGATATTTTTAACGAGCCAAACAAGACAAGCACTTGATTTGTTTTTGTAATAATCCCTCACGTCCAAAAAGATTAAAATCTAGAGAAGGGATAGCACTTCCGATGACTTTAACAAGCCGGAGAGAACAATCGCTCGAAAATCTTTTCATATTTTACGAGTTATTTGAAAAGAGCTTAAAGGAGACTCATTTTCAAGGTACGAGTGATGGTTTCAGGTAGCAGCTGATTCCAGGTAAGGTTTAGAATTCTCCAATCACAACAGTGTCACAAGGATGGCTAATAGAATCACTCTTTGCAGATGTTCCTCGAATGGGTAAACAATCATATGGGGGTGAATGATCGACTAAAACACAGTGGAGGTGATGATGAGAACAGGAACAAGGCTCAAAGGCTTGTGATAAGGCATTCACAATGGTTATTTACCGATTCATTTTTTAATGAGCTTAAATGCTGGGGGAAACATTTTCTCATGACTTATGTTTATCTTTTAACGAGCTTAAACTATTCGCTAAAACTGCTCATGGGGGTTTATTTTTTAACGAGCTTGAACCCTGCGGTAACACTACTCATGTTAATGGTCATTGAGTCTTTGATTCACCATTAGCATTTTGTTCTTTCAAAGATTATACTACATGTTCATTTGCTTCATCAAACTGATTAGAAATGAAAACATATGCTTGGTAAATTAGTTAAGAAGACTTAATACTTTACTCGAATTACATGAATGGTAAATTAAAAGTGACTTTTACCTCTCATTTTACCATTTCAATTGAATTTGGTTTGTTGGAGCTTTAGAGGTGATTTTCCCCCCTGATTTTCACCGGCTGATTCCGGGAGATTCTGTGAACGGTTCCTGATGTCTCTTGGACCTGGTAGGAGCTAAACTTGTGCTCTTCAATTTCATTCTTTTCTTTTTGAATTCTGAACCTGTTTCCTTGTTCTGTTGAGCCTCTGGGGTTTGAAGAACTCACCCTGGCACCATCTCACCCTTCTTAATCGAAAGGTGTGATGCATATTGGTCTTCTTACCGACTAGTTAGTATGCATCGCTCCCAGTACACTTACTAGGGTGCGATGGGCGCAAGGAGGAAACTTTTTGCTCAGTTTTCTCATAGATTTTTGCCTTTTTTTTACCCAATGAAGATCCTGACTCTTCTCTTGTTTGTTTTTCAGAGATTCATCGAAGAAAAATGGTTGTTACATGGCGATAAGTGAGCATGAAGAAGAGGACGTTGTTGCTTTACATGATCCGGGCACCGTAGCTGCATTGCGGAACTCTGGCTTGTTGAAGTTTTTCAGTATTTCTAGCATGAGGCAACAAATCAATTTGTTGCAATATTTCCTCAACGCTTGGGATCCTATCAACCAGGTGTTCCAGATTAGGGGCAAATCGATCCGCTTTACTGTCGTGGACATCTATTTTCTAACAAGTTTATCGAGGCATGGTGCCCCTCTCTCATTATTAGGCTCTCCCGTGGGGGTGAGTCTGTGAGGGAGTAAATTCACCGACACTGCAAAGAGGGATCTTAGCTGAGTATGGATGGAAAGATCAATATCTGAGATGTCACTGACTGGCTCTTGTGGACCATTCTGTTCACTTTTTCTAGACTGGCTAGTATTTTTGCTCTTCACATAGCCAACAGGTCTTATATGCAGTACGCTTTGGAATGCCTTGAACTGAAGGTGTTTAATTGGTGTGATGCAGTACTCTCTGTGATGAAAGAAAAACTGACCAAGGTGAAAAGCGGAAGATCCAAGAAATTTGGTTATGGTTCTATTTTGACTGCTTTCTCTTTGGAGAGGATCCCACTGATGCAGCCACAGTACATTTCACTTGGCCTACCTCCATCGACTAAACCATGGATGCAGAGATGGGTTGACCTCATGTCTCGGCATGCTGGCCAGCCCCAGATTTCTTTTTCTGATACTTTCTTCAAGTGGTTTGATCTTCAGGAGATGGTTTATGCCAGGTTCCCATATGTTGGTATGGATTTCTGAGGTGACCCGGAATTGGTGTTGCCGGCTGGCGAGCAGTCGGGTGCCATGGGTAATTATTCTGACCATATCTTTGTTCATCGTTATTTATAATGTTCTTATGTTTTTCTATGAAGACTAATAAAAAATCATGTGCTCATACAGATGTTGGATCAGTTTGACCGGTAGTACGTCGCAAAGACCCAGCGGTCGCTTCAGCAGGAGAGGTTGTGGGGAGGGCCATCCTTTGCGACCTTGACGTGGTCAAGACTCTTTCGGCACTACAGGACCAGATCGAGGGTCTTACCCTTGGTATCCTGGATGTGAGGACCAATGAGCTACCTCTGTGGTTGCAGTGGCATACTACTGGAGTGCCGAGTTGATGGACTAGGCTTTTACGCATGATTACACAAGAGGTGACTTGCTATTACCAGCATCATTAGACTATGATGCCCCCTATCATTTTGATTTTTGGGTCATTTGACCAATTTTTTCTCGGTTACAGAACATTATGTATAAACGATAAACAGTTATCAATATATTTTTTATTTTCGGAGCTTTTATTTTGGTTAAGTTACATGATCTTGCTACATATATTGATGTGATGGTTCTTTTTATAAATGTCACAAATGTCTATCTAATACATAATTTGCCAATGAGTTTTTTAATGTGTTTAAACTTCTGGAAATATGTTGATATTGGATGAAATCGAACTATCTTTCCAAAATTCTGACCCTTAGGAACATGGGATAGATAGCTGGATTCTGTACATAATAGATGTCAGTGAGTTGTAGAATGACGAGCTGTGAGTCTAGCTTGATGACAAGTCATCATATGCCATGTGCGACGCCATCAGAGAGGAGTTCTATCAATGTGCTATATTCAGCAATATTGTTCATTGACTGACCAATACACGCCCCTCTGAAAATTACTAACTCGCCGTTGGGATTGAAAATGGCCCATGCCGTAGAAGATAGGTTTCGCAAACTACGACTTGCTCCTTCAGCATATCCAAAGAATCATTCCAGTAGGTTCGACATCTGGAAGGAATGAAAAAAGCAGATTACCTAGCCAAAATAAATGATCTTGGTGAAAACAAAAATGTAACAAAATGATGAGCATTACTACGCGGAATTAAGCATAGTAACGCTTGAGGTACAACCCGTTGCGAAGTTGCGCCAGTGGAATCCCATCATAGTCCATCAACTTGTAGGCTCCTTTTGCTAATACATGCTTAACAATATAGGGACCAATCCATAATTATTTGAATTTCCCACCTCCCAACTTATCGAATTCCTGGTCGTAAAGTAAGACCAAGTCACCTTCTGAGAATACGCAAGGTTTGACATTCTTGCCAAACTATGCTTTGACTCGTTTCTTATGAGCTTCGTTGGCCATAGCTACATCACGATTAGTTTCATCCAATTGGATTAGTTCCAAGAAATGAGCCTCTTCTTCTGAGGTTCCGGGGAGAAGGTCGACTGTGAGTTTGAGGGACGAGATTTCACATTGAACAAGTAAGATTGCTTCTAGACCGTACACAAGTTGAAAAGGTGTGAACCCAGTCATATTTCTTACCGATATCCAGTACACCCACAATGTCGAGTACAGGTTTAGGTGCCAATCCCGTTTGTGGACTCCGATCATCCTTTGCAGCATGCGCTTTAGGACTTTGTTGATCGCCTCAACTTGTCTGTTAACTTACGGATAGTATGGTGTAGAGTTGTCCTGGGACAGTCCTAATTTGGCAGCCAAATCAGCCATCATGTGATTTCAAAAACGCGATCCATGATCTGTAACTATGGCTTGTGGAATGCCGAATCTAGAGACTACGTGATTAAAAAAGAAAAGGGCATCCGTTTTGCCACTGTTGTTTAATGTAGGCATCGCCTCGGCTCATTTGGTAAAATAGTCTAGTGTGACTATGATATACCCATGCCCCCCAGCCGAGGTGGGGTTGCATGTCATGAAATCTATGCCCCATTTGGCAAATGGCCCAACAGCTACTATTGGTTGTAGCAGTGTGGGTGGTCTTTTGGTTTTGCTATCGAAAATTTGGCAAGCATGACAACTTCTAACTGCGGTTACGCAATCTTTCAACATTGTTGGCCAGAAGTATCCTGCTCGCAAAATATTTTGCGTCATGGAATAACTAGATTGATGCCCCCCACATGTGCCTAAATGACAATCATTCAGGACTTTTTAAGCCTCCTCATGGGTGAGGCACCTCTACAGAACTGTATCGATACCACGATGGTAAAAAGTATCATTGATGATCACGTAGTATTTCACTTGGTATCGAATACGTCATTGTTTGGAGAGTGAGGTATTAGAACTATATGTTTGTGTCTAGAGATAGATGATTATATCTTCGTACCACATATTTCTTGAAGATATCAGAAACAAATTTTCATCCACGATTGCTTCTTTGGATGTTGCATCGTTGGATGATGATGGGAGATCACATAGTAACTCCGCAGATACCAAGGCTTTCTTTGATTTGGATTTTTTGAATTCCAAATCAAACTCTTGTAGAATTTCTATCCAGTTTGAATATTTGCCCCCCAGCAACTATCGCGACAATATATAAGTCACGGGGTTGCAATTTGATAAAATGGTAGTTTTTCTTAAGAGGACGTAGTGTCGAAATCTTTGTATCGCTTGAACAACTGCGAGGGCGAGCTTTCCAACATAGGAGTATTTAATTTCCGTATCATTTAAGTTTCGGCTTAAATAATATATGGGATGTTCAATTCCATTGTCTTCTTGAACTAAAACCATTACTATGGTTGTATCTGTTATAGCCAGATATAGGTTAAAGTATTTTTGATAATCAGGAGCATACATTAATGACGCTTGTAATAGAGATTGCTTCAAAGCATCAAAGGAAGCCTTAATGACCTGATCCCAAACGAAGGGTACTTCTTTTTTCAATAGACGAGTATAACCTTTAGCTAGTTCGGCGTAATTTGGAATGAACCTCCTAAGGAAGTTTGCTTTCCCTTGGAGTTTCTGAATCTGTAGCAAGTTTGAAGGTGGAGACAAATCGATGATTGCCTGAAACTTGCAAGGGTCAAGACGAATCCCATCCTTTGAGACCACGAAGCCAAGTAAACGACCAGAACTGACACAAAACAAACATTTGTGCGGATTGAGTTGTATCTTGTAGTGTCAGCAACATAGAAATATCACTCTCAAATGGCGCGGATGATCGGTCCACTTCCTTGAATGAGCTGGGAGATCATCAAGATATGGTTGAACGATGTTTTTGATGTCATGGAAATCATAGTTCATTGCTCTCTAAAAAGTTTCCCCTGCATTCTTTGAACCAAAGGGTAGTTTGTGATATGCGAATGTGCCCCACGGACAAATGAATGTAGTCTTTGATTGGTCCTGTGGGTGGATATTTATTTGATTATGCCCAGAAAATCCATCCATAAACGAAAAGATTTCGCATCCGGCGCATTCGTCAATTATCTGGTCAATAAAGGGTGTAGGTTAGTTGTCTTTCGGACAAGCTTGATTTACATCCCTGTAATCGACGCACACTCTAATCATTCCTTGTTTTTTCATCCAGGAACAATATTCGATACCCAATTTGTCAGAGGAACGGGGTAAATGAAACCAGCATGGATGAGTTTTTTAACTTCCTCCTTGATGGCAATGACTTTCTTGGGGTGCACCTGTCGTAGCTGTTGTCATACCAGTTTAACATCTGGATACATCTTAATTTCATGTTCAACTATGCTTGAGTCAATACCTGGTATTTCATCATATGACCAAGAAAAGACATCTCTAAACTCGCAAAAGAGAGCGCTATATATTTCCAGTTCTGAGGAAGAACAAGATTTGCCAGCATGAATATTCTCTACAACATCTATTTTGGTTGAGATATTTATTGCAGTAGTCTCTTCTATATTGGATAGGTTTCTCTTAGAATCCATCGTATTGATAGTATTTGTCAAAAAGCCAAATACTGAAGGATGGTGTAGGTTACCGAAATTATCTTCTTTCTAGTTCAGAATATGGGAACAATGGTGGTAGTCTTCCCATGGTGCCCCATCAATCATCGTCAATTGAATGATTCCTTCATCTATAGAGTGTAATCGCAACCAAGGATCTGAAAGGGTACCATATTCCTTATACATATCTATCCAAACGCTTGATGAGCATTGGTGCGGGTTTGCCCCTAATGCTGAAAACATTGATTGCAATAATATTCTGAGTGGGGTTAGAGGCAAAACTCGTAGATGATCCATTTTAACATCATTTTTTGACATCTTTTGAATTGAAGATATCATGTTACAGGTTCCTACATTAGCCACTTCTTCCAAATTCATTGGAGGCGATAGGATAAAATTTCCCATTAATCTGGGGTCTTTTAGTAGGGCTACTCCAATATTGTGAAGCGTGATGGGGCTTCCATGGATCATCGGAATGCTTCCCGTGACTTGCAAACTGTTGGTGAGAAAATTTTGTTGGTTGATGATTATAATTCCCCCTTGGGAAGGAAATGAAATTTTCTTAAAGTATGTCGACACAACGGCTGCCATGGCGTATATCCAGGGTCTTCCCAGTACGATGTTGTAATCGAGATTTCCATCGATGACTTCAACATCGATTTCTATTGTTTTGCCCCCCAGTTTGACTTGCAAGTTACTTAATATCCCATACGGGGTGTATGTTCGTACATCAAATGCTTTCAATGTTGTCGACAATTGCGACAATGAAGGAGACCCTAGAGTTTTCCAGCAACTCATCGACATGATACATGTGGATGCCCCCTCATCAATAATTGTTCTATGAACCGTTTTGTTAAGGGCTTTCACCTGAATGAGGAAAGCTAGTTGAGCTGGTAACTGAGGGTTGTATCCTTTGTGATTAAAAGGTACAAGATTGGAATCCGTTGGGTTGATCCCACCTATTGCTGATAATAAAGCCTGCTTTTGGGAGGGGCAATTTTGCAGTACCTCAAGAGTCAACATCGCGGAGGGTGATTGGGCTAAATCCTCCACTATATTATAGTGTTGTGCTGCTCGGGCACGCGGATTAAACGTCGATTTGTTTACTACTCCCTTTGGCAGTTTTATTGTTAATTCAAGAATGATCGGTGGCACAACTTCGGTTGAAGTTGTTGTTGAACTACTAGGTTGATCATTATCCTTGTTGTTCAACATCTATGGATTCCCATAATCTTTACTTCTTGTCGATATCAGAGAATCATTCAGTTGCTTCGAAACTGACAACATTAGCACTTGGGACAGGGAAGCATTCTCGCTCGCAACTAGATTTGTTCATGGGTTTGGAAACGGATCAGTCTATACAACCGAGGATTTTGAATTTTTGAAGAATGTTTTAAGTTCATCTTTATATGGACATTCTCTGGTCCAGTGATCCTCATCACATATACTGCATGGATTTTTTGGTTTCCTATCTCCAAAAGGGTTTGCAGAAGATTCTTGAGGGGATGAGTCCCCCTGGTTCTTCTTCTTCCCTTGTTTTTTCTTCTTGCCTCCTTGTTGCTTCGGTTCCTTACCTTTGTCTGTCAACACAACATTTACTTCCGAGGCTAGAAGTTCTTCACTTGCATTTTGACTCGAAACTATGCAGGCCTTTTTCGATGTAGCCTTTACGGTTTTAGTGCTTATCGTACCTATCACAGCATCACCGGCGTGAGAGTCTTTGTTTGATTTAGGAGGCGGAGGAACAGAAAATTATGGTCTAGGAACATCAGGGATTTTATCGTAGAGCATGCTAGACTGAGTATAGATCAAATCTAGATATTGTGCACGAGCAATAACTTGCTCTTCGGTGACGACTCCTCCCTTTGCCACATCTTTTGTAATAGCAGGTAATAGAGACTTAATAAACCATTCAGCCAATAGCTAATAAGGAACATACGTTTTTTCCATTCTACGACAACGTCGCCATTCATGAATATGATCGGATATGTGAGTGGTCATCGTTTGTTTGAAATTGGTAAGTAGCTCAGTTCCTGTTTCGTACCTTATAGGTAACTGAAAATGGGTTAAAAAGGTTGTGGCTAGGGTACTGAAATTATCAAACGAAGCTCTAGGCAGTTCAATATACCACTTTGCTGCCGGACCAGTTAGCGTTCGCTAAAAGAGGCGAAGCCTGATCTAATCATCATTGAGAGTGTTTGATGAACACCATAGATGAAAAGTCATCACATGATTCGACGGGTATTCACCCGGATTTCCATTAAATTTAGGAATATTAGACAAAAGTTTGTGCGGAATTGCTGGCCACCAAGGGGCATAGGCAATTGGATCGTTCGTTAGTCGACTTAGATCTGGTAACTCTAAAGTTGCCACAAAAGGCAACTGTTGATTCAGGCTTGGTTGAGCATACCTAGGATAAGATGGAATCGTTTGAGGAGTCAGTCTTTGCATACCAACATAATGCATTTGATGTTGGTAACTTTAGTAAGGTTGATGGGCATAACCATTTGTTAGATACCTATACCAATAGGTTTCATTTTTCATGATTGGCAAGGGAAGCACCAATATGATCTACTTTGGTGATGCAAAGATCTCATATTCTTGTGGAAGAAGTATACTTGTTTTGGTTGATGCTGCCCTACTTCTGGATGGGTGATCCAACAGCCTAAGCTGGGTCATGCCATGTTTCAATTTTTGTTATAGATTAGAGAAAGAAACCTGTCCAAACAGCTCATTCTTGGTAGTAAAGTAGATAGGTAGTGAAAGAAGGTCCCCAACTGTTTAATCTGGGACCCTGGAAGGAATAAGGGTAGCTTTAGATAGAAGATCAAAAGAAAGCCAACGGAAAAGAAAAGGCACAAAAGGGTTTGCAAATCTAAGTGCACCCTCCTTGGAGTAACAAAAAATGCTAGGCAATAGAGTGGGTAGGTAGAGGGGGTTGCAGAAAGTTTGGTTCATGGCATTACACTGGCCAAAAGCAAAGGTAAAAACATGGTGCCAGTACAAATGGCCTAGTTGCAGCAGTCTTGCAGAAGCCTAATGGAGCATGTCTAACTTCCAAATCACCCCCTATCACATTCATAACTTACATCCCTATGCCACCCATGTACACAAAGAAAATCAAAGTCTTTTGTTGGTTCTAGTTTCTTTAATAGCCACATTTCTTGCGCAAAAATTCTTCTTATTTTGATCGACTTCCCCAAAACTAAGTTAATTTCATATAAAGAACTTAGTATTCTACCTCCCTCATCCACCCCCTTTTCATCCATATTAACTACTAACCTATCATTATGTAACTTCCTATACCCCCTATTCCCCCTATTACTATGTAAAACTTGGAAAAAACCCAAAATAATCTATGTATCCCCTTCCCCGAGCATTATAGCTCTATGTATGACTTTGAAGGTCTTCGAGCACTAGAACATTTAAGCGCAACCCAAAGAGCGCGAAAGAAATTAATCCTAGGGATTAATCCTATATTTGCTCGGATTAATAGCCTTAAACCCACTTTGTAAATGAACCTTTGGAAAAACCCATTTAACCCGTAACGCTGAAAAAACACGAAAAACCCACCTTTTCCAAAGTTCCGCCAGGCGCGAATTTCAGAAACAATTATATTTTATCCTTCCCCGCAGTCCGTATTACCCGCGCATCTTATCGATCCATCGACCGTCGGATCTGGGCCTTCCCATCTGACGGCCCACATGATATCGGACGGGAATTCGCGACCGAAAGATACCTTCCGAGAAACTGTCAGAGGGTGATGTCAGGCCTCTGCCATGCGTCACCCTTATATTCTCTCGGAGCGCCCTCTGACAATACCGCGACCGTATGGAAGGCGGTCCGAGAAAACCCGCTTACCACTCTACAAGACCGCATGCCCACGCCAGCGCCACGACCGCCCACGTCACTTCCACTTGGCGCCCTGTCAGCACCCCCGACCGCCAGATCTCCTACGTGTCCGCCACCTGTGCAATCCCCGTGGACCACTCACAGACTGCTACATCACCCAGTGATGTCATGCTGACATCACCCGACCCTGACCCCACTTGATGATGTCATGCTGACGTCATCCAAAAAGCGCGCAAATAACCCAAAAGTCCATATTTTAGCCGATTTTCGTGTTTTTTCTCATTTTTGCTGAAAGAACTATTGCTCTCCTCTGTATGAAAATTACGTCCATCTACTGCCAACCTGATGGAATTGACCTGAAGAACACTGGCGCCTACAACCCGCCTGTATTTGTCACCATTGTCGGCAATTCACCAGGTATTTACCCAGAGCATCCCTTCAGAGCTAAGTTATGTCCATATTTTTCCAGAACTAAATTTACAAGAGGAAGACAACCTGTTTTTACCAGCAAATCCCCGGAAAAACAAGCATTCCTCACAGGTGCAAGGTTGAATTTCACCTGCTGATCCCATATACAGTCACCCTGCCCCAAATTCCCACTCTGTCTATGCATTCGTGGACTGTAAACCTAAAAGGCATAATTCACAAGGAAAACAAAGTTGCCAGCTCCTGCAATCCCTCAATTAACTCTTGTTGAGCATTCTGCACCATTGTCACCACAGTTGCCTCATTTACCCCTACAATTGGCTTTACTTCTGCAAAATTAGCCCTTCGTGGTCTCCTGCCCGCTAAAACCAGTTCAGCACCAAGTCATAACTACTGCTTAGCCATGGAGACACCAATAGTCTTGAATGTTCAACCTCTGAATGCCCCACATAGAGAGCTAGAGTGGAAAGCCCTAGGTGATAAAGATTACTAGATGTTAGACTCCATGCCCATGACAGCCAATTTCAATATTCACCTGATGAATGAATTAAAGGCCCAATATCTCAGTGGGGCTGACACCTTAGGAATTTGGGATTCCCACATACCCATTTACAACCTCCCTCAAGTCAATGTCCTCCCAGACTTTATAAAACAATGCATGTCGAGCTATGACCTCTATCAGAGAGTCGTCCTCAGCCCCTCAGGCTCAGTATTGTTCCATATCACCCCTGAGGCCATCAATGAAATGCTCCACTTTCACACAACAAAACGCCTAACGCCTCTCTCCATCCGTGATTTGATAACGAAAGGGGGCAAGTTGTTTAGTGATCAGATTGCCAGGATTAATCAATTGTTTATTCAGCCTCAATATCAATCTATGACCACTGCCCTTCCCATAGCATATCCATATCTTAGTGAGCTGGGAAAAATGATGGTAGATTTGATCAGTTACATCGTGGGTTATGGGACATATGAGGACGTGGATGAAACCATTATGGAAATACTCTCCATTTTCTCCCCAGGGATGCCTCTTGCTGTACATTATGATTTTGCCACTTTTATTGCTAATAAGATTCATGAGCAATTAATGAATCTGGAGAGGGAAAAGGTGTTTAAATACACCAGGTACATATACCATTTATTCTTGTTCTATGAGCCTGATGCCTTCCCTGTCCCTCTCAAAAAGCTAGATGCCCAGGGAAGCCCAAGGTCGGTTGTGTTTTGGTCTTCAGTTTGCCATCTTCTGCCTTATTCACCTTACACCTACTGTGAATTTATTGATTTGTTCATTCATCCAGC